>PVJO010003877.1:0-116605 GCA_004026905.1 Hystrix cristata | reverse complement strand
TTATGATCAAACTCGATACTGTTTATGAGTGCACTGCATACTCAACAATGTCTGTTAATTTGAGTAGGGTATTCTTTATGCCTTTCTCTCTTTAAAAACTTTCCAGATCAATACTCCAGAGCTAGGAGCAGGAACAGGCACCTATTTCATTCAGACCAACACCCTTTGTTAACAAGCAGGGACCTGGCTATGAGCAGGAGCCTCTGGTCTCTGTGGCTTGACTCTTCTGGCTACCCTATCAGCAAGGTGGTCTGACTACAAACAGAATCCACTATTCTCGCTTTGCTGGGCCAGAGGAGAAGCATCTCTCTATGACTAGGGCTGAGTGAATGAAAGGAGCTCCTACATCCCAGCAATCCTCAAGCAGAACTTACCTTCTGCAGCACAGAACTGAGGGATGAGAAATGCGGGTGGTTGGTCACACCAGAGAGACACCGAAACCCTGACCAGAAGCTGGTGGTCAAGTCGTCACAGTATCCTGGCCACTCCTCTTCACTGTGGAGTTCAGTCAATACTGGACTGCAGAAGGGAAAGGGTAAGAGGAAGGAAAAAATGCACCAGATCGGATGCCATGAACTCTTCATATTTTTATGGATATTTAGTTAATTTTCTCCAATAAGCTTATTTTTTTTTGTTTTCTGTATGCCTTTGCATAATTTCCAGAAAGTATGTGTATGTAAATATATACACATCAATATATGAATAAACACACACATACGTAGGTTTTTTGCACTTATGATTGCCTTGTTTCATAAGTAGTTCTATGGAACTACTCACTATTCACAGTGCCATATTTTTGAATGGAATCTCCATTTAGTAATGAATTTTCTTCTAGTGTTTGCTTTTAGCCCAGGAACCTGATTTCTTTAATATTAGTTCTGAAAGTTCTAACGGTAGTAACATAAGGATGACTTTTCTGATTGTCTACATGAATTAACATTATTTATCTGTTAAATTCAAAATTATTTTCACTCACAGATGATTTTTTTCTAATTCCCTTGGACTTGTGAAATTGCTAATATATGTATTTTACAATTTTTGGCAGTTATGGTTTTTTATTTTTAAGTTACTAATCATTAATGTATTCATTCGCCACTAAATTCAAACTTATGTACAGGTATTATCTGTAGAGTAATGGTTTGCTTGGCTTCTGTTTCAGGGTCTTTTCTTGCTGTTCTTATTTTTTATCAGCATGTTACCTCGACCTCAGAGAACAATGTGTTGTACCTAAAAATTTTGTAGTAAATATTTATTGAAATAATGAGTAGAAAAATAGAGAAAGCAAGTTTCATCTCTAACACAGTTAGAGCAAGCTCTATAGTAGTTATTTTAGACCTATATACAACTATGATAAATTAGTTATATATTATCACCTTCAAAGACTGTGTAATCTTTTTTAAAATCTTAACAGCCAAATTCTCAGTATGTGTGTTGTATAATAGAAAATGGAAAAATAGGAAAAATGTTCCTTTTCCTGAAGTATAAGAAAACAAACATAATTATTTGAATAGAGTAAACCTATGCACTTTAAAAATGGTTCAAATTTCCAAAGAAGATGGAAATTTAGTTTTTTGTGGGCGTTTGTCACCATCAGTGCAGAGTAACCAGAGCCTGAAGTGTAAGTATACAAGGATGAGTGTGAGGAGGGTGCATGGCATGGCCAGGCTTTCTCTGGATGCTCAGTTCTGATCTATGACTTCCTAGTGGAAGATTATTGAAACTTTAAGTGTTTTGTAGCTTCCAAATATATTAGCTAGAAAAATAAAACACTTTAAAACGTAGTAAGAATTGTCAATCAGGATGGGGTGATGAGAAGCATTATATACCATAAATATTCATGTGTGGCACACATTAATTTGACCAGCTAGGCGCATCTTATTCGGGCATGCTAATGTTTGGGAATCTTTTGCAGAATTCACAATGTAAATGAGAAAAGAGGTGGTTTGAGGTCTCTGGGCAGGAAGCAGTGCTTAATGTTGAAAATTTGTTTCAACACATTTAACATGCTCAGCAATAAAAGTTTATGGTTCTCTACTCAAATACCCACCCATTTATTAAACACTTTAGTTGTTTATTCTGTTTTGCTTGGCTTTTGTTTCCTTTTCTCTTTAATTGACTTAAACTGTCTTGCCAGTGTTTGCTTACTAAATGTTCTTTTTTTCCTACAGAAAGTATTTTGCTCTCCAGTCTCTATTGGCCGATGCAGATTTTTCAGTGGAGGAAAGTGATCTATTATTTTATAAGAAGTAGGCTTTATTAATGTAAATGTGCGAGCTGTTATTACTTTGAAAGCAACAGAAAATCAATAGAGATGAGAAATAGGGTGCTGGCTCTGAATTTTTACCCTGTGATTCTATGTCTTTTCAATTAAGAAAACCACACAGGAACAGAATAAAAATTAAGCAGCAAGTTATTTCTTCATTTGGATTGAAGATTCCCCCTCCTCCTTTTTTATTTTTTATCTCTGTTTAGATCATAATCACTCCTACTTGCTACTAAAGCTCTTTTTGTTAGGAAGAGAAGAGAACTGATTTACCTTTCTTTCCCAATGAAATAGAGAGGCATGCAGAATAAAAGCACAATAATGATGAGTACAATCCTCAATTTTTTTCAGAGTAATCATAACAGCTAAAATTGTTATTAATCAAGGACAAGTTATATTGAGATGTTTCCATTTAGTTTCAGAAACTTCAACGTAGAGCTAAAAACTCACCAGGAGAGACCATAAAAACTCCTTATGGAGAACATTACCCATTTATCGGTTATCTGCACTAAACTCAGGGCTATTGGTTTGTTCATATACAATTCATAATCAAGAGGAAATATCCTCACATGTAGATATAAAACCACAATTGATTATCCAGTCTGTTCTGTTAGCTTGAAAATTTAAACCTGTACATTGCTCATTCTCATCTCTTTTCAGCAATTATTTAGTGAAACTAACCTCAGAGGGCTATCTTATCACCAATCCTTAATTGCTTTGAAATTTATAGAATGGGTTTAGAAATATCTAGCTCTAAAGAATTAATAAGTTCCTGGGGATAGCATAATTACTCTTGGTACATTTCTGGTGCTTAAAAGCAGTGAAATGCATTGTGAAGTGCACGTGTAAGCTACATATTTATTAAAATGCAAAGAATAGTTTACATAATTCAGGGTAAGTGACTGCCATGTTTCTTAATGCCGTGTATCAAAAGTTTTATTTTGCCCTCATAGTTTGTTTATTTCCTGATCAGAATCATCCAGTGACTATTCTAAATATTTAGATTTGCAAACTCTGTCTGGAGATTGTGATTTAATGCAATTGCTGTGAATCTCCTTATTTACATTTTCAGGAAGAATTCCAGGAGGGCTTTCTGAGCGAGACATGAAAACAAGCCCAGATTTTGCTGTTCCTCCCTACTACTCACATTTATAAAATTTGAAAGTGCTGTAATAGAAAATTGAAGAATAATCTTGCAGTAATAAAAGGAGAGCTCTTTCAAGAGTCTACTCCTGGGAAGCAGTAACGCATTAGGGTAGCCGTCCCCAACCTTCTTTGGTACAAGAGCCCATTTTCGTGGAAGACATTTTTCCAAGGACTTGGGGTAGGGGATGGGGGAAATGAATAGTTTCCAGGGTGACTCAGAGCAATAAGCAACCTACATCCCTTGCAGTTCACAGTAGGGTTCACCCTCCTGTGGTTGTCTAATGAGGTTACTGATCCGATAGACTGTGAGGCTCAGGTTGTAACGCTAGGGGGCGATAGGAATGGCTATAGACACAGACGGACTTTGTCTTTGGCATGCCACTCTCTTCCTGCTGTGCCACACACTTCCTGCTGTGCAGCCTGGTTCCCGACAAGCCACTGACTTACATGGTTTCCTGGACCAAGATCAGAGAAACACTGTAGCAGAGTGCCTTTCCTCCAAACAGTAGAGTGGGGCTTCTCAACCTTAGCATTGCCTGACCTCCAACTTAGCAACAGAAGAAAGCCCACCCATGTCAGACTTGGCCTTAGACTGCAGGGAAGACCTTCTGACTTCTATGAGCCATCCACTGGTACAAGAGATAAATGAAAAGCCTTCCAAAAATAAGCAGACAGGGGTGGCTTCGCTGCACCAGAGACGTCCCCTTCTCACAAGGAGATCTGAAGTAGCTACACAGAAGTAGAAAAAGAGAACTAGTTATAGAAAAGGACCTGATGTGGAAATATCTTCATACTCAGGGGCTGGGCCTAAAATTCCCTACCTGCCCTTGGAGACATTGGAACAAGCAGGATTAGGCAAAGGTGCTCAATCACTGCTAGCGGGCTGCATAGACATAATCAATAAAATGACACAACGATCACCAGTGAATCTGTCTGGGAACATTTATGTCTCACAGAGTCCCCTGTTTAAAGACACTGGAACATCCAGGAGGAGTGTGTGTGTGTGTGTGTGTGTGTGTGTGTGTGTGTGTGTGTACCTGGAAGTGTGGCTGCCACATCCCTACTTTACAAAGACTCATCTGATTGTGGGAAACCTATTCAGCCCCAATATGTAATTTCATACCACGAATGACAGCAGGCACTGAGAGAATTACAGCTCAAATAAGAAATGGCAATCAGTTAATGCAAACATTGAGATGAACAGGAGACTGGAATATTGCAAAAGACAGAGATTTCACAGCAACTGTAATGAAACATTTTACATATTTAATTAGAAGAAGTAAAATAAAGAAAATCAGAAAAATCAGTTCATTGAAAAAGCAAATGAAATTGCAGAACCAAAGACAAGCAATAATGAAAATTAAATTTTGAAAATCTACATGGATTCAGTAGTAAAGTAGAGATGACAAAGGACAAAATATGTGAATTTAAGGACAGAATTATAGATTTTGCCCAATCTGGAGGGGAGAAAATAAGTAGACTGAAAAAAAAATTGAACAGTGTCTCTGGAAACTGAGATAATAACAAGAGATAAGTTCATATCATTGAGGTTACGGAAGAAAAAGAGAAAATATGGGATTGTGTGGTGGCACACTCCTTTAATCCTAGCACTCAGGAGGCTGAGGCAGGAGGATTGCTGTGAGTTTGAGGCCAGCCTGGGCTACATAGTGAGTTGAAGTTCAACCTGAACTACATAGTGAGACTCAGTCAGGATGTGTTTGTTTTGCTCATGAATTATTCCTAAAGCCAAAGAGGCTAAGAAGTTGAAGTCATGAAGGGCATACGGACCAAATAATGCAGAGTTTTGTACAATGTTGTTTCTTCAAAGGACTGGAGTTTGATTTTTATTTTAAATATGATGGGAATATATGAAAAAATTTGACTGATGCATAAACGTTGTATGATTAAGGTTTTGAAAGTTTTTTCCTGGTTCTTTTATGGAGAATATATATTCTACTGTGTGTGTGTGTGTGTGCATGTGTGTGTACATGTAGGGAGTAATTTTCATGCCAAATAGAACACTGTATTTTCTTACTCTCTGGAGTATTCAGTCAAACATGAATCCTCATTCTAATCTCCTCAATATCAACACTGGAGAACAGTGTAAAGAAAATAATATTGATCCTGTGAAGAAAATGACAATATTTATAGTTTCTGGGATCAAATCTGTCAGACTCATTTCACACATTATCAAGCTTTCTTTCTTTTTTTCTTGGTGCTGGGGATCGAACTCGGGGCTTTGTGTTGCTGAGGCAGGCACTCTAATCACTGAGCTAAATCCCCAGCCCATTTTCAAGCTTTCTGATGAGTTTGATTCACAAATTCCTGGGGCCAAGGGGAAAGTGGTTATGCTCTACATGGTACCTGCCAGTATATATTTAACTGTAACAGAGAGAGAATAATTATCAGTCAAATACGCCTAATTACTAATGGTTGATGAGGCAAAAGCCTGGCGATCTTGAAACCACACCCATCTCTGGGGATTTAAATTGAAGATGACATATCTAAATTTTAATTACAATCAAAGTTAAAACTAAAGGACAGCAAGTAGAGCAGGAACATCCCTTAGGCTACTGAAGACTGCATCCCAATTCATTGCATTTAGCTAATAAATTAGACGAAGCATTTTGTTGTCTTGTCTTTTCCATCATTCACAGTTCCTGTTACAAAGGTAAGTTTCCATTAACTCCTGTCGCACCGCAATACCAGGAAATCAAGAGAAGTTTGAAATCCACGTTCTGTGATTTTTCATAATCTTACAGGGAGCTTAGTTTATAAACATTCAACCAGGAATATTAATACTATTACCATCAGTAGATGGAACCTACTATGATCAAATACTATATTTAAGTAATTTAAAAAATACTAATATGTGAACTTTATACAAATTTTTCTTTTTGTATTTATGTCTTTTTAAAATCAGTCACTAATATATCAGCTGATTCTAGAGGGTTTTCATACTGAAAGTTTCAACAAGCATATTTTTCTGTGTTTCACTTACCACATATTTAATCCACCATTATAGAAATAATTTAAAAAGAAATTAAATGAGACATTTGATATTCTTGAAGAGCAAAGTGAGTATTTTAAAAAGATTTATGTTTGAAGTTTCAACTAATCTAAAATACATTCATTTCCATTTGTAAAATTTCTTGAATACTATATTCTACAATTTATGGCTAAATTTTTAGAGTCAAAGCATGATAAGCACTGCGTTTAAAGAAGAAAAAGACCTACAATTAGGAATACAACTTAAATGTTTTATCATTATTTATTGTTGTGACTATAGTACTTGCTTCCCATATTATAATATATATTTTGAATGAGTAGAATTAGCTTTTCCATAAATCAAATTCATGTTTAATCTCAAAAAAGAGAAAGAAGGAGGGGAGCTTATATTGCCTGTCTTTGTACTGAAATTATCCCGAAGTACAAGAAGTACCTGATATTTGCATTGAAAATAGGTGTTAGATATTTATAAAGGTGCTCTGATTGCATCGAGACTTTTCTCTCTATGCAAATCAACTACATCTATTTTTCAAAATTCAGTTCAACAGGAAATTACTGGGTGTATTTGTATTGTGCTAGTTGCCACATAAAACAAAGTAACAACAAAAGATAGGTTTTTGCCTTCACAGAGCTTACAATAAAATTGTTCAGAAATCATATATATGTATACATATGTGCATGTGTGTGTGTATGAGATAGTTAACAACCAAAGGCAATTATCTGATTAAATATCATATTAGGCGATAGAGCATGTAGGGATTGATAGGGAAATGATGAAAAAGTGAGATAATTTAAGTTGAAGAAGGCAGAAGCAATTAGTAGGAGGCAGTGAAAGATGGAAGGACTGGATTTTTATTATCTCTGCTTAACAGCAACATCAGAGAGAAGAAAATCCACTGGCTTCCAATCATCATTTGCCACTTACAATGCAGCTGATATTAATCTTTCAACAACTCAATTTTGTCATATAAAAATTGAGTATAATTTACTGGTTAGTACAGTTATGAAAAAAGAAAAGAAATAATGCGGGTAAAGAACCTAGCTGTATTACAGCAAATAATAGATATCCCAAGAGCAATTATTCTTCTGGAAATAAGTTCAATAAAAATCATACTTATAAGACTGTCTATTCTTTTTCAAAATATTCTTGCTTCATCAATTTCTTTTCTTATTCAGTCATTTTCGTATCTTAGGACAAAAAATAAACTCTAAATTAGTAGGACTGAAGGGAACACATAAAGTAAGCACCATGGCATTGACTGTATGGGAATTTTCTGTAAAGACTCCATTGTGTTAAAAACAAACAAACAAACAAAAAACCTACCAAAACTTTGCTGTTCCACGAGAGTTGCAGGGATCCAGACCAATAGGTGCGGCCCTACGAGAGTACAATCATTTTAATGCCAAACTCGGCCGCTCAGTGAAGAATATTAGAAGCAAAGAGAGTGGGCCTCAGGAAAGCCTCTCACTGCGTTGTGAATTTCTAACCAACAGATTGTTTATCAGAGGCAGAAAGCCAGTTGGTGGGAAGGCATATCCTATAAAAAGCAGAGGCTTCATTTTATATGAATTCATAATTGGGCACAAAATAAAGGGAAGGAAGCCTAGAACTGAGCATACACTGTATGTGCAGTTGCTTAAATCAGGCTTAAAGGATAATATACATCTAAGGAAATATGTAAAGCTTACACATTGAAAAAGGAGCCAAATTCAAACTTGTAGGAAGTATAATTTGCTGTTTGAATTCCACTATTTGTGTTGTGGTCCTCAAGACTCAAAAAAGACACTGTTAGTAATTACATCAGACTAGGAGCTTACAATGGGACAAATGCCACAAACTTGTACTGTGGCACTTTTGCTTGTTTGGGTCCTGGGGGCCTGGGGTAGAGCTGAGTGTGTTACAAGTAGAGTAAACCCTGTAAAAACAGACAATCCTAATACCCGGAGATTGATTATTCAGAAGATAGATGTCAACACAAATGATTACAGAAGACAGGTTGACAGAATTATGAGATTTCATTTGACAACAAATGTCAAATTATATAGTGATTCTACTGGAATAAAGCATTACAATATAGTGATTCTATTTTTAGAATGGAATAATTTATTTTAAGTAAACAAAACTCTAGCTCTCTAATAGAACTAAGGGACACATAGCTAGTTTGTTAAAAAATTTGATGAGAATATATTTCTATGCTTTCTCTTGTGTAAAAATATGCTTGCCTAGATAAAAGGAATCAAAACATTTTTATGCTAAAAAGAATGTGTTTTTTTTTTTTAATTTGCACCAAAGATGGATCATTTTAATAGCAAATAACTCCCTTTTCACACTCTAATCTTTACAGGTCAAATGCATATGTACTATGATCAGTATTTTAGGAGGGTGAGGCTGTTAATCATGATATGTCCAGTTGAATGGATTAGGGCACTGCTAGCAGATAGTAAAGCACAGCTCTGGGTGTATCTGTGGATGGCTGAGATGTAGGCCAGCAACTTAAAGAGGAAAGACCCACCCCGGATGCAGGTGGCACCAACAAGTAGGTTTGGACAGAATAAAAAGGGAAAGAAGAAGGAAGAGGTTCGGTCTTCCTGACCCTGCCAGACTTTGCTGCTGTTGCCTTCAAACACTGGTCTCCAGGTCTCCACTTCCTTCCGCTGTCCAAAATAGACTTGTATGAGAACTCTCCACTGAGCTTTCAGGCCACTGACTTGGACTGGCACAGCATCCTTGATCATTCTTGTTCGGTGGCTTCCATCTTCCTGCCTGAGCAGCTACTGGATCCTCCAGTTCTCCAGGGCGAGATGGCCATTTCAGGCTCTCCTGCCTCTGATCCTATGAGCCTACTTAATAAATCTCTTACAAATTTATGCATATATTTTCTGTGATTCTGTGCCTGTAGAAAACCCTAAGCAATGCACAAGTGTTGGTTTGAAATCCTAAGGATGTTTCCCTTGAGTTGATTTAGACTAAACCATAGACTTAACACTGCGACATTTACCTAACAAGCATTTATGGCCAAACTGCAAAGATTTATCCAAGTATAAAAATTAAACTGAAGATCTAGGAAAATGATTATATATATATATATATTTTTTTTTTAAATTCATGTTTTCTTGTCCATTTTAATCTTTGATCCCACACTGCAAAATACATCACGCAACTTTATTTAGATAGGTGAGAAACTTAAGGGTAGGTAAAAATGAAATAGAACAACACAGAAAATACTCACTATTGGAAGTCATTTCAGCAAAACAACTCTAATAATTACATTGTGCCTCCAAATGTTAAACAAGGATGTTGATCTGATCCTATAATGTTTGCATGCTTATTTTAATACTCTTTATTTTAGACTTTGTAAAGAAATAGTTGGCTATTATATATGTGTTAAGATTTGTACAAACAAAAATCAAATTGGATTAATATTCTCTATCTTCCTTTGTCATGTTTAGACATTGTTTTAGACTGAAAATTTGGGCAAGAGAATGATAACATAATATTTTAATAGCAACTCTGGGCTATTGCTTTGTATGTTTCAGTTCTATAATTATTGTGAAGAATGGCCAATATTAAAGAGAAAACAGAAAATTTGTTACTTACTTTATAAAATGTTCACTCTAAAAGGTAGAAAATGTACAATATGTGGAATATAAAAAATGTAGGAAGAAAAAGGTGGGCAGGTAGGTGGAAGGAAGGAATGAGAAGGAAGGGAGGGAAGTTGGATGAAGGAGGAAGGGGAAGGAAAGAGTAAGAGCACTTAAGGAAATACGAAGGAAGGAAGAAGAAAAACACGAGGGAATCAGATGGAGAAATAATTATGCCCTCCACTTGAATCACTGTTAAAATTGGGTAATTATTTGGTTTCATGTGCACGGTACAGAGTGATTTCTGATCTTCACATTATCCATATACTTATCCAGAAGCAGTTAATTCAGCAATTTCTGTAAAAGTTTTTTTTTTTTTATGGCTGCATTTAATTGTTGGGGTTTTCTTAAAAATCAATTGATTTGTTTAGTGACATTTCATTTTCTGACCCTCTGTTGTCTTTCCTTGCTTTACTTTCCCACCTAAACCAAGAACAGTATTTTGACTAATATTTGTATTTTTTTTTAATTAGCTAGTTTAAGAACAATGTGTTTTGTAAAACTGTTTTTGGCTCTATATGTCTGCATAATCTTTGTAATAAATTTGTAATTATATATACATGTGTGTAGTATATGTACACAAAATTGACTTGTTTGCATAATATATTTTATATAGTGTTTGTTTAATATTTTGATGATTCTGTAGGTCAAGTTGAGGATAATGGATTTTTTCTAACCACGTTGATTATTCCAATCCATAAAAATGATACATTGCTTCAATTTTTATCTTATTTTGTATTCTTCAGCAGTATTTTCTACATAGATTTCATGTGTAACTTTTAAGAATATAATTTTTATCCAATGTAAGTTTTACATTTATTTGAAATTTTCTAATTGCTTATTGCTAGTATAAATATCTATATATACATGTATAGATATAAATTATTTGCTTTGAACTTGATGTAGCCAATTGTATATGTACTTTCAGTGTTCTTTTTTCTCTTATAGATTCTTTTTATTTCAACATAAAAATAAGTTTCTATGTACTTTTACACTTACACTGTGAATCTTCTGTAGGGATGAAGTTGAATTTTGCTTTCTTTATCTTTTCATATAACATCTCCATTTTAATTGTACTGTAGAGCTTATGTGATTATTTAAATGTATTTGATTTTGTTTTCTATTTAACTCTGTTTTTATTCTTTCCTTTTCTTTCTCCGCATTCTTCTCAATTATGGGTTTACACAAAATTACACACATTACATTTATTTCTTCTGGCCGCTCCTCGTTGTTTAATTTTTGCTTGTTGCTTTGGTGTTACCTTCAGCATTCCTAACTTATCACAGTCTACCTTGAATCTGTATCACTTCACTTACAATAAAAAGATTACAATAGTATATTCATTTTATCATTCTTATTATTTTTGTTATTCTCACTAAATATTTTACTTCTTTGTTGTAACCATGAATATTACTTTTGCTTTATGCAGTTGTGCTAGTAAAAAAATTGTATTGTCAAACCAGACTCCCTAATGACAACAGTATGAAGTTTTACCAATGACTTAAAAAATAGTCAACCTTGACTCACACTAGGGTGTATTTTGCGCAAATCCAACCCTCATAACCTTTTATACTTCTTCATGTCAAATGTGTTGGATGTAATGTATTCGTTCCCAAACATGTAGATAAGTCTGAAGTTCAGTTTTCCACAGAGGAATTTTATTTATTAAAATATTATTCTTATATCTCAGAGACTTGTGTATCATATGCAACTTGTTTCAAGATAAATTATTTCTTTTCTTCTTTCCTTCTTCTTTCTTTGTCTCATTCTTTTCTTTCCTTTCATCTCCTTTTCTTTCTTTCCTTGCATTTTTCTTCCTCTCCAGCCCCATATTAACAATAACTCTAAGCTAGGGGCTTCTCATTCAGGTCATCTAATCAGAAATCCATCTTCCAGGAAGTTTAGTCTCTTTACCAGGTCAGGTGACTTCCAGTATTCCCTCCTGGATGCAGCCTCCAGGTAAAGCCCCTCATAGGAATTGCAGGCATCTGTTTGAAGCCATTCTCCAGCAGTCATCTGAAATTATGAGGCGAGGCATCCTTTTCCAAAACTATCCTATATTTACCATTTATTCCATTCTTTGTTGAAATAAATTTCTTATGCACTTATCCTAGAAAGTATTTTTCATTAAGAGAACTAAGATTTTTTGTTTTTCTGAAAATCCTTGGACCTGACTTTGTTTCTAAAGGGTGATTTTGCTGGACATAGATTTCTAGATTGACTTTATTTAGTTTTCTTCTATTAGCACCGTATAAATTTATATATATTGTCTTAGGTCTAACAGCTGTATTTAATATTGTTGTTATTGTTTCCTCTTTGAGTATCAGAAATTTCTCTTTTATATATTTAGAGTGGATTATCTGTCTTTGGCCTCCTTGTGTTTTTTTGGTCCAGAGTTCAAGAAAGAACTGAAAGCCAAAATGTTTTAAGTATTTGTGGGCAGCTGAAATAAGATAATTTCAAGCTTCTGGAATGTTTCGCTAAGTCTTAGGGGAAAAATAGTTTTCCCTATCTTGAACCTCTTCTTCACCATGCAATTCTTATTATAATTCTCACACATTTACCCAAGTTCTCCAGCTTCCAGAGAAAGTTTATAATAAATCTGAAAGTCCTCATTGTCAATTCCCTACCTCATTTGGAAAAGAATGAAGTACATTTATAAAGTAACATGGAGAATACTCACACATTAAAATAAATACCACTACTCATAAAAATGAAATGCAGCTTTTGTAGTAAATATTCTCTTGAGTATATCTGTAGAAATGTGTATTTTTTCAGTTACTTTAAAACTGTAATTAATACTGCTTCAATTATTAATATGTTCCTTTATTTTGTTTCTCTATAGATACAAAACTGGAAACATTCATGTGTGTTTTTTACTGAAGCAAAGTGGAAGCTTTCACTTGCAGCATTTCCAAAGTAGTACAATGAAAATAGAATGAAAAAAAAAAAAAAACAATTTTCCTTTACCTTCAGTGATTGTGGCATGCAGTGATTTGAGAAACACTGCACAAGGCTGTCATCATTTAATATTGGCACATTTTAGTTTTTCTTTTCTGTTTCAAAATTACAAAAGACTTTAGAATTTAAGAAAGTGTGTTGAAGTTTCCTAAAATTACTTTGTCATTTACTGAGGTCATCTGAATTCTTTTAAAAATTATGAACAGTAAAAAGAAAATTATGAACAGTAATTATATTACCTATTTTTTATGAGTACACACAAAAAAGCCATTTCTATATCCCTATTTTATCATGTTAATAAAGTTGGAAATTGACCATGATAACATCCTTCAATTCTTTGCAACTAAAGGACAGTGACTTACAGGAATTTGTAAGATTGAGAAAAAGTATTGGGCAAGAAGGTGGGCGAAGCTTCTTTTGACTCTTTTAGAGATGTCCATTCACTAGCACACACAAATCTGTTTCTGCGTGAGTTTAGTTTGTCTAGGCAAACTTGTTCTCTCCTGGAGGAGAGAAGGTGGTAGACTTTCTGTGGAAGCAAGTTAAGAGCAAAGAAGACTGGAGAGAATAATTTTAGCCTGGATCAAGTCATACCACCTATTTTAATCCACATCAATATTAAGCTAATATTTCAATAGCAAGAATGGAAGAAAGAGTTGTGATCATCTCTCGTGCTCAAATAGCCAGACTTGGAACATCTTTACATTCATATCCTCTATTTTTAATGTCCATTATATTTAACACAATATAGAATTTGCTGTGTTGGTACATTACTCGATATTTTTATGTATGCATTTGCAATTAAGTTTTTTTTTTATAGCAACAGTCAGTAAAGTTTTTTCTATGAAAGGTCACATACTAGATACCTTGGTACTTTTTTGTGTTAGAGTGTGCTACATACACGATTAATAGCAAATCTTTTATAAAGTTTCTATTTTAAAATACATACCAAACAATAAAAATTGTCCATTTATTGCATTATTCACAGGTCTAACCAATAAATCCAATTAGCTCAGAACTTTTTAAGGTGTACATTTTCAATATATCTTGATTCTTTATGTTTATTAATCAGTAAATGTTTTATGCCATTGAATCAGTTGGTCATTTATATTTTTTCTTTAAAAGGTGTGTTGAATCTAGATTTTTTTACAATGCATGGTAACTATTATTTTTTTCACTTTATAATTTAACAGTTAAATAGTCATTCTCCTGCTGAATATATATATGTTACATGAATATATATGTATATATGTGTATATATACATATACGTGTATATATACTATATAGTTATATATACATATATAAAACTGTATATATAGTATTGATCACATTTCTAGTCAATCACTTGCAAGAGAGCATATTTAATGCAGGGCATTTACAAGTTGCAACATCCACACACTCGAGCCAAATGCAGGGAGAGTGCAGAACACCTGACTATGGCACTGGAGACCCGAAAGACCCAACAAGGGCTGGAGCCCACGGAACTGGCCCATGTACTTCCACGTCTACACTAAGAGGCTGAAGAAATCTGTACTGGAACCAGGAAAAGATGCTCACAGCGGAGATGAAGACCAGAGCTCCCCTGAACTGAGCATCAGACATCCTCGATGACACCAAGGCCCAGAACTCCTCCTGTGACAAGAACAGGTAAGTTCCCTTTTGGAGAACCAGCCACAACAGAGCTTCTGGGAAAGAGCCTGCTGCTATCTTCTGGTCCTGTTCGCTTTTATGTTGTGTTGGCAATAACCTTCAGGTGGCCTCAGTTTCTAATTGTTCGACTTAGGATTTTTTGACTTCGCAACTCTATGAAGGTAAGGGGCGTTCAGTAGAAATTACACTTTGAATTTTGGTCTTTTTCTAGTCCAGCAATATGTATTCTTTTGTAATGCTGAGCAGCAGCAGTAAGCCTTATTTTCCAGTTAGCCCTGCGATCATGAAAGTAAATAATCAGTACTCCACAATCTACTATGTCACTAAGCTATGAGGTTTACCAAAATGGATATTTTGAATGGGTTTTCACCTTAGTAGTTCAATTTAGGATCAGCTAAATCAGGACATAACCTTACTGTAAATGGAGGAGCATGCGTACGCTAAAAACATAAAGACTATGAATTCATACTGATGACTCTGATTCCATTGTAAAACTACAGATTTGATTCTAACCTTTCCTTTTCTTTCTTTCTTTGTTTTTTGTTTCTTTTTTTGTTGTTGTTGTTGTTTTTGTTTTTTGTTTTCCGTTGTGTGCCAGGGATCAAACACAAGGCTTTGTGTATTTGTTTATGTACTGACTATCCCAGCATTGCTCAGGCAGGTGTCATTTCAACCAGTCAATTCTTGTGTTGAATAAATTGGATAAATGTGTCATTTTTTATACTTCCCATTATCTTATAAAAATTAACAAAAAATATGCAACTTTTGGTTGCTCTGTATTTCAATAATTGGACTGATTAGTGGTTAAATACATACCTGTATTTGCCCTAATTTGAGAAATGTAGCTTTTATTACAATATATTTACTCTCTCCATATTAGTAAAACTGTACATTAGTTTTAGAATTGCTATCTAACACCTCTGGGAGAAACATTTCACTTTATGAAAAGAATTTGTTATTTTGTCTTGGTCTTTACCGCGTTGAGGTGAATCAGTATTTCCAAGTGACTTAAGTAAGTGCGTGGCTCTCGCAACTGATTTCATTGTAGTTATACGGTTCGTAGAGTAAGATTGATTTGTTATGGTTCAAATTCTATTTTGAGTCTCCACATGCTCTGATTGGTTGTAGCTGTTCATTTATTTTTTTGAGTACGTAAAGTATTGCTATGGCTGTTAAGAGACAGAGCCATCTAAAAAGTTTACTTAGCATCACTTCCTCACCACTGCAAATACACGATTCTTGTTCTACCTCATATTCTTCGTTTTCTCTAACTTTTGCTTTAGGTAGCCAATTTCATTAGTATCTACGTTATCGTTCCTGTGTTTTTTGCTTTTCTTTCAATGTCCTGGAGTAATTTAAACAACATTGGTACTCTCCGGTCTTTGAAGGTTTCATAGACTTCTATAAAAACATATAGGTCTAGTCATTTTTTTTTTCTTTTAAATTGGGGAGTTCCGTAAGTCCTCCAGCTCTAACAGGGGCAAATTTGGCAATCTGTACTTCTTTGAACAATTAACTGTTTAATACAGATTTGTTTACAATGCTTGTTTACATAGAGGCATCAACTTTGATTTTTATTATTTTAAAAGGCTTTAGTTTCTGTTTTCATTTGTTATTTGTTATATATATTTTTCATTCTATTATATCAGACTTGTTAGTGGTTTATTATTTTTTGATAGAAAATGTGGTTTTATTCTTTTTGTATTTTCTATTTTATTAGCGTCTGCTTTTCTCTTCATTTTTATTTTCGTGTGTGTTTTTTCAATTTACTTTGTGATAGCTGTTCTAGTTTTCTGAGCTGGAAATTTTTGTCATTTATTTTTATTCTTTCACTTATTGTAATAAAATAAGGCTAAAAACTGCTTTAATATAAACTAGATTCTATTATTTAATAGTTTTACTGTCATATTTTTGGAAATTCTGAAATGTAATTTTATATTCATCTTTTACTCAAGAGCTGGTAAAGAAAATAATTTATAAAATAAGTAGAAGAGCCTTTATGCTTTTTGTTTTATCACTAATTTCCAGTTTAACTGTATTTCGAATGAGAGTGTTCTTCGTAAGTTTTCTGGAGTACAAATATACCTTATATTTTATCTGTAACCTAAAATATAACTGTTGTGAATGAGCTGCAGGCAATTGAGAAGCTCGAGTTATCCATTTTCAAGATGTTATTTGATGTATATACGCAACTGCTGTTTCATTTACTATCTTCTCTATTGCCTTTTATGCCACCTGGGTATTTCTTGGCTGAGAATGATGCAATAAACTGAGGAATTTCTTAATAGTTTAGTGTGGCTCCCATAATATACACTTTTCAGTCATGAAAGTAGTGGGTTATTTGGTGCACGAGTACTCATAAATGTAACTTCACACTGAATCCTTGCTTTTAGTATTAAAGAAGTGCCCCTTGTTAAATTTAGTATTTGGGGGATTTGATTTCCCTTTTTTCTAAAATTACTATTGTTCCCCTATTTTCTTTTTGTTTTTATTTGCCTCATACGTTAATTCTTCCTTCTGATTTTAGTCTAGATCACTTAGAGTTAGTATGTCTTTTTCTAAATCTATCTTTTATTTTGCTCTTTATTAATTTTGGGTTTCTCATACAAGAGAAGCAATGCAATATTTAAACTTGTGCATCTGATTTATTTCATTTAAGATTTTGGTCTCAGTGTGCATCCATTTTCTTATACATGACTAAGTTAATCCTTTACGGCAGAGTAGTATTTCACTGGGTGTATGTACAATATTTTCTTCATTCATCTCCTGACAGGAAGGCCTATCCCTTGATAGGCCTCTTCCAAGATGTAGCTATTATGAATTGTGCTACTATAAACGTGGTATGTATGTAACACTGTAATGTGAAGTCTTTACCTCTTTTGGGGAAGATACCCAGAAAGGGAACAGCTGGTTAGAATGGAATTTCTTGTTTTAGCTTTAGACGACTGTGCATCCTGATTTGCATAATGGTTGTACTTGTTTACATTTACACCAACAGTGTAGAAGGATTCCTTTTTCCTCATAGCCCCACCAACATTTTTATTCTCTCATTTCTTGATGAAGGCTATTCTTTCTGGAGTTAAGTGGAATCTCAGTGTTGTTTTATTTTTCTTTTCTCTAATGGATAGAAATACCGAACATTTTTCATGGATTTATTAGCCATTTCTATTTATTTTCTGAGAAGTGTCTCTTCATTTCTGTAGTCCATTTTTTGGTTGGTTCTTTTATTTTGAGGGGTCTCATTTTTTGAGTTCTTTATGCATTCTAGATATCAGTGCTCTGAGGAATGGCTGGCAACAATTCTTTCTTCTCATTTGTAGATTATCACTTGCCTCCCTTGTTTCCTTTGGTATTCAGAATTTTTTTTAATTTGATATGATGCCATTTGTTTATTCTTTATTACTTTCTTGTATGGGCTGGGAATTTAGCTCAGTGGTTAGAGCACTTGCCTAGCAAGTGCAAAGCTCTGAGTTCGATCCCTGGCACCAAAATATATACATTATATTACTTCTTGTACAATTGTACAATTGGGTTCCTATTTAGTAGGCCCTTGCCTATGAATATGATTTTAACTGTTTTAGCTATTTAATGTTCTAGGATATTAAATGTTTCTGTTTTAACATTTAGATCTTTGATCTATGTTGATTTTATCAGTATTGAACGATAGTACTGACAATAGAATGCCAGTGTTCTCTTTTCTTCACATCTTTGTTAACCCATGTTATTTTTCATCCTTGTGATAACAGCTAATCTAATAGGAGCGAGGTGTTATTGTGGTATTAATTAATGTGCTCCTATTAGTGATTTATAATTTTTATAAATCTCATTGCTATTTGTATTTATTCTTTTAAGAAATGTCTACTTCATCAATATGTATTTTGTTATTTTCTAACAGAGCTACTTCTTTTGCTGAGCTTCGTGTATATTTGGGATATTAGCCTCTCTGTAGGCATATCATTTGCAAATACTTGCTACAAATCTGCAACTTTTCTCTTTTGTCTGTTAATTGTTTCCCTTGCTATTCAAAGTCTTTTAATGTGGTGTCATCTGCGTTCTCTACATTTTGTATTGTTGTTGCCTATGCTTTTATGTCATATCTAAAAAACGTATGTCAGATCAAAATTTGTGGATCTTTTCCTCTAACAATTTTACAGTATTCAGGTCTCACGTTTTGACTTTAATCTGCTCTAGGTTGATTCTTTTTTGGAGGGCGGGCGTGCTGGGGATCGAACTCAGGGTCTTATGCTTGCTAGGCATGCGCTCATCTGCTCTACCACTGAGCTAAATCCCCAACCTTGATACACTTAATCTAGTTTCCTTTTCCTTCACTCCTTTACCATTCCAATTTTAGTTACATCATTTCTACTTTGTCACAATATGTAATTCTTTATTAGTCTTTAGTTAGGCCGTTAGGCCATTCTTTTTTTCCCCATGTTTGTTCTAGTCATACGTACATATTTTGCGTTTTAGAAAACTTACCCTTTGTCTGTTTGCTGAAGGTTTCCCACTTATTACCGTGGTGGATAAAGTTACCTTCTAGTAGTAGATTCTTCTAGAGTTCTGTGGGTCATAGTAACCTCTCTCTCACTCTCCTTCCCTGCCTTTTCTTTCTCCCTTGCTCATTGGAATTTGCTCTTACAGGAAACTAGATTGTCTTGTTAACATATTCATCATTTGATTTCAATTATTTATCTCCGTGGTGGAATTCAACATGTCCTTCTATCAGCTCAATATTCTGTAAGTTGAAGGTGAATCAACAATCTTAGTCCGATCTCAGCCTTTTGTTTGATATTTACTTACCAACAACAGGTGACAGCATGCTTTAACATGGACACTCAAAGTAGTTGTATGTTAATTTTATGAAATACATGTATTAATAGAAAAATTCATTAATAATTAAAAGCTATAATTCAAATATTTTTCTACTTTTGAGTATTATGCTCTAGGTTCTATTATTCTTTCTCATTCAATTTAATACAAACTCTGTGAAATAGAGTTTATAATTGACCCTAGATAATGTGATCAATAAGGAAAAAAATAAACTAGAATTTAAAATTAAGTGGTTTTGTGTTACAGGCCAAACATTTATTCTGCTCTCTCCGTTTCACAGCCACTGACGTAATATTCATATCACACTAGGTTTTCCATTCTATCTACTCTCTACTCAATTTGCAGGGAATAAAATGTAGAAGAGTAAGAAAATAGTATGTGACAATTGAAACCAAATTTTGTAGTTTCCTAAATCTATGTTGTTAGCAGTTGTATCCTTCCTAAATAATGATAATATCCTCTCACTTTATACAAAATAGATCATAAAACAAAACAAAAGCAAAAAAGGAAACCACCCCCACAAAAAAAATACAGAAACAAAATTAAGAGTTTTGGAGGAGCTTCATAAAGCCAAGGAAGGTTACTAGGCAGGCTAGCAGCCTGGGGTTTAGAATTCAGTAAGGTTCTTGTAAGGAGTCCAAAATCCAAACTAAGTCATAAGTGAAACACAACACACTAATTTAAATCTTTACAGTTCAAAAACATATCTAATTCCTGAATAAGTATGGAGAGGCAGTGTTAGCATTAAAGGAAAAAAAAATGATACAGATCATGTAGGTAGGAACCAGGCTTTCTCAAATGACTGGAAGATGGGGTAGAATATATCACTTGACAATGGGGTGCTAACAGTGGAATGACCTTGGGTATGCATAAAATCAAAGGAGAAAGTCACCTTGGAAGTTGTAGGGATATTCAATATTGATGGCAAGGCCCAAGGCATCTTGGGGCATTGGACATTTCTATGTTCAGACACAGTTACTTCAAATAATAGCTGTCCACTCAGAGGTGTAGAAGAAATGAAGAGAACTGTTTCGACATCTAGAGATATGTGTTCTATGAAAACTTGTGTAATTCTACTAATTAAGAACAAACTAGTTTTTTTTTTTTTTTTAAGAAATGCTGGTCATTAATTCATATGAGCATTCTGCCCAATGATAAAGTCTACTTTCTTCCAACGTTGATTTAGAACAAAGTTGTGATGCAGTCTTCTAGGAAACAGAAAAACCAGGGCTGCTGTGTGTTCATGAGTGCAACTGGAAGTTTGCAGTTATATATTTTTCACACCAAATGAAACTGGGAGAAATTTAGCATACATTTTTGATTCCGATAACAAAGAGAAAACAAATATTCTGCCTGAATTCAATCAGCTTTAGAAGATATTCTACATTCAGTTTTTACAAAATATTTCAAACTGATTTGAATTATATTTTATAAAATTAATTTAAATTTAAAATTTTAGGAAAGCAAACATGCATGGGTATTTTTGCATTGTAGAGAAGTTGAGTTCTCATTGTGGAAAAGAGACTATTTTTTGGTTGCCCCGTGTTTTTGTCTAAAATTACTGTGTATGTTTATGGTTGTGGTAAAAAAGAGAACTGGGCATCTGTTCTTGATAAAATTTGTAGTACACTGTTAGGTCTTCTGAAAATGTATTGCTCATTTCGACTGAGAGTTTAATGAGTTATACTAGAAAAAGTAGATAACAAAGAAAACAACCTTATTCTGAGAATCTTATTTTTCCCACATCTCCTGAAGAAACCATTAGAATAAATTCTTTCCAATTTTTCTTTTTGGAATGAGTTATTATGCTTTTGGGGCATATAAGTGGACTTCAAATGTGGGGTCAACATATCTCACAAAATTCCCAAGAATATGTGCTGTAAGAGATTTGGTTTCAAGTTCAAGATATAGGGCTTCAAAAATCAGTATTCTCAGATTTTAAGAAGGAAAATTTGATAATGATGTATTTAAATGAGGGTAAAGAACTGATAAAATAGATTGCATTATCAAAACAAATGTCAGTTAATTATTAAAGCATGTATTACTACTTCTGACCTTCCTACTTGATATAACAAAAACAGAACAAGAATTTAAAAACAATAAATCAGAAAGGAAATATACGCATGCATATTAACTCTTTATCTGATGTATAGTTTGCAAATATTTTCTTCCCTTCTGTGACTTGTTCCTCTGTTTATTGTTTCCTTGGTGTGCAGAAGATTTTTCGTTTGATATAATGCTAACTGTCTATTTTTGCTTTTGTTTCCTGTTTGAGGTATCATATCCAAACACTTATTGACCATTCCAATGCCCTGAAGTGTTTACTCTATGTGTTTTCTTCTAGTTGTTTCAATTTTATAAAAAATAGGATTTTCTTTAATTCCAAATAAAATAAAGTGGAAAATTTTTTCAACGTCAAATATATAGTTTTTCTTCTTTCTCTTTTTTCCCAATCCCACTTATTATTCATCCATTCGATATTGTGATTTAGATCATATGCCCGATTTATTCTACTACTGCTTTAAAGTTCAACTCTAAATTTAAGATAAATTAACCTTAATTATTATCATGTATTTGCTACTAAGAAAATAACAGTTACATGTATGGTATCTAAACTAATTACAGTTATTAAATTCATATAATTTTAGCTGTTGAAAGTCTTTACCTATCTCTAAGTGATGTGCTTGAAATAAGAAATCTATTCTTAGATATTTCTGATTGCTTCTGTGTGTTTATACTAGTTTTCTTCCCTTTGCATCTGCAGTGGCCCTATTATTCACATAAAAATTATGCACAATCTCTATATCGAATAGTGACCATGTTCTCTTTGCACTGCCTTTAGATTTCACTCACCTTGCATTGGTTAGAAGTTTCAGGGACTTTAGTCAGGTTTTTTTCCTCCTTATTTAGATTTTGCACCGCTGAAATCATAGCAGGGCTCATGCATAGAACATTACAGACTGTTACTATGCTGACTAACATTCCTCTCCTCTCTATCTCTCTCTCTCTCTCTCTCCTCCCTTCCTTCCTTCCTTTGTACTTTCCTTCCTTCCTTCCTAGTTTCTTTCTTTCTTTCCTTCCTTCCCGCCTTTCCTCCTTTGAGGTGTTGTATGTTAGATCAAAATCCTTTTAACTAATTTAATAAATGTGGAATTCATTCTATATCTTTGTTTCATTAGTTTAGTTTTCTGGCTCACTTGAGTATCTAATAGTTTTTTATCATCAATAGAATCATTTCACATACTAAAAGGAATCTACCATTAGAATGGTGTTAAAATAGTAATGAAGCTATCACTTGACATTGGTAGGGTATATGGCAACTTACAACATTTTTTATGTTTTGTATTATTTCAGATTCAAGGAATGCAGTAAAGCAAAAAGGATCATTATTTTTAGCCATTCTTTATTCCATTTGATTGATGAGAACATTAATATTCAGAGATGTAAGTGAATACATTGTCAGCCCACCAAGAACATCACAGACAGAACATGAGCTTGAGAGCTGTATTCTGACCTCTTAGCCTTTTCATTATAAAAGACATCTTCCTGGATTGTCACCCTTATAATCCTTTGAGAAACACTGTACTGTGTTACACTTACCTTCTGTTCATATTACTCTGTCCTAGATTTCTGCAATTGAGAAACAGGAAGAATTGGAAAAAATAGGACGATTGATTGAGCCTGAGTTCACAGACTGAGATTTTGTCATTTCAAAATAAATCAAGCTCCGTTGCAGGAGATTAGGGAATAATTTTTTCTTTTTAAATGCTGTTTACTTCAGGTTTCTGAGGGAAAAGAAAACATATTAAACCTTTTCATAACGCCACCTGCCTTTGAATAAGAATTCACATGTTATTTATGAACTCTGACTTGAATCCTGTATTTTTTGTCAAGTAATCTGAAGGGTTTGCTTGGAAGGAACATTAGGGGTTAAGTAAATTCATTGAAACTATACATTTTCAGGCAATTTCTAAATGTTGTTTGAGAATGAATTTAGGTTTTAAAACTAGTTAATTAGTTAATTAATCCCTGGCCATATTTGAAATTACTACAGATAGACTAGGAAATTGTGTGTGTGTGCATGTGTGTGACAGAGAAGCGTAAGAGAGAGAGACAGAAAGACAGAGCGACAGAGAAAGCCACTGAGTTAAATCAAGAAATCAAAGAAGTTATAGTTGGCACTACTCCCAAGACTGACTTACTGCTTGGGGTTGTCCATTCTAACATTCTTATTGCACTTTTAATGAAACCAAGCTCCTCTGAAGTTCAGGTCCACCAAGAGAACTTAAAGGCACAAAACTAGTAGAAATAAGACTGAAACTAAAATCATCTGACTGCCATTCTTTGTTTTTGTTTTCTTTTTAAAAATAATATCATGCTGTCTCTACATGTGGTGACCTCAGAAACTTCTCCAAAAACAACATAACAAACACTATTTCCAAACTACAGAACCCAATAGATGAATTCAAAAGTCCTTTAGGAGTGCTATGGAAAAATAGATGGAGACTGCTTAACTGAGAAGAAACAAAGGCTACATTTGTTTTGAGGCTGCTAAAGGAAGGGAGTCAACCACCATTGTTTTGCATTTTGGGGGATTCTCAAAGACAGATAAAAGTGAGAATGGTTTATAGCAGGAAAATGGGAAGGCTTTAGGTATAATTGGGGAAGATATAGCCAAGCTAACTAGAAATAGGGGATCCTACATGACTGTTTTGAAAAGCATATTTGCCTTTCTTCAGTGGGTCTTATAGTAGAAGTTGGCCATGTATTAACGATTCTGTTGGTAATTAACCAACTTCTGGCCATTTTGAACCGGTTAGGTTTTGGCTGATTGCTGCAGATGATGATCTGACTTTCCACTGCGATAGTTAAAAATTGTGGGTCTGCATCTCTGGCTAACTGGAGGTCAGATTTCCATTCTTGTTTATTGTCCTGTCATTTCCTTCTTTAATTAATCGCTCACAAAAAGCTGAACAATTAAGGAAAAGCTGGAAATCCAAGTGTTTACTGCCATCACCATGGTGAGTGTCTGATGAGGAGGGTTGCCCCAGAACACCTAAGTCTGTGAAGGATGGACACAGACCGGCAGCATGGACACTGTGGCAAAGGCTAAGTCAATTAATTGTCCCTGTATCATGCTTTCAACTGCATTTGCCTAACTCAAGTCAAAAGAATAAATCCCAGTGGCCCTAACAATTAAATATTTCAAAAATACCGAAAGCTGTTATCCCTATTGAAACAATGCAGAGCCTACTTCAACTTTCTTATTTCATTGATTAAAGAACAAGAAGTATTAGTAATGGCACAAATACCAACATGACAAGCTGACAAGGATTCTCGAACAAAGCAGTTCTTCATCACCACTCATGAGTCAAGATTGATATATATATATATTCCATTTAGTGAAGCGATAGTGTCATTAAGAACTTCTTTTGTACTTATTGACACATTTTAGTAGTATTTTTAAAATTTGTATGATATCCACTAATAGAAACATTGCTCTGATTTCCAAAACAATGACTAGATAATTACCCCAGAGAGTATGCTTGACTGACCAAGAGTGGCTGCAGATTTGAACTCATGACTGAACTGGAATTTCTAGTGTTAATAACTGATGGCCCTTAAATTAGGGTCTGTAGGTTAGAGACAAACCTCAGAATACTGTTTCCGAAACAAAGATAAAAGGATTTCTATTAATACATGAGTATTAATATCTCTATTAATACATGGGTATTAATACAACAGGATCTCTATTAATACACGGGCATTACTCATCTGGGGACAACATGAAAGTTTTGAATTTGAAATTATGTAGACTGTGATCCATAGACTGTAATAATTGTTTTTGGGCTGGGAGAGGGAGGTGCTATGAATTTAAGGTCAGTTGCTCATATACTTGCAAATAAAACACCATCAGCTGTAATTCTCTGTTATCCCATTGGGGAAATTGGAAATGTTTAGAGAATTTTGTCATAGAGCGCAGTGATAGATGGCATATTCAGCGATTTGTAAGTGACTATTTGGGGGAATAATAGAAACATATTATTAAAATAAAAGTGTTTTGAATTACCAGTTTTAATAAGGAAGAGGGAAGAAAAGAGAGTAAGAGTCATTATTGGTACATGCTTTACTCTGTTTTCTACTGTTCTGATTGAATAAATCAGACTGGTTAATTTACAAAGAACACAGATTTTTTTCAGCTCATAGTTTGGAATCTGAAATCTCATGATCTAGGCGAAGCATCTGGGAAAGCCATTGTTGCTGGCTGCTACAGAGTCCCACATTGGTGTGTGGCATTATATTGCAAGAGGGCACATGCAAGAGACAAGGAGACTAACTTTTATGACAGATTCAAATTTAAGATCGCCCACTAACAACTAATCCACTAATTCATAAATGGACTAATCCATTTGTGAGGACAGAGCCTCCATGTCCTGATCACCTTTTAAATGTTCTTCCTCTCCCACTTCCTAATACCTTACATAAATGATTCAATGTTAACGTGAGTCTTGGTGGTATAAATTATATCCAAACCACAGCATTTGGTAGCAAGGGGTCTAAGGAAAATGAGAATAAAAATGGTAAACACAGAAATTTTTAAAAGACAGTGAGATACTTGTCCTGGATTGATGTGATGGGTATAATCTGTCTACTCTCCATCACCTTTGGCTTGTGCCATTGTTTCCATCAGATGTCTGGAGATCAGCTGCAGGTAAAGGTAAGATGCTTTTGGAGATGCCAACTTGAGATTCTCTATTAGAACGGCCTTCCAAATGTGCAGAAATTTGAACTGCTTCTTTATTTGTGATACATGAACCCGAAGGTAGATTTACTAGCATTTTACAATTGCATATTTTAATGTCAATACATGATTAGATGTTGAAGAATTTCTCAATGAAGATTAAGAATAGTTTTTCTATGATGTCTTCCAATAGATAAAATCTTCTGATTGAACATTATGATGGATTATATAAGAGGATATTTTAGGAAGGTGGACTTAACCTGCTGGTGGTATGACTATGTATAGTATACAGATCCCTGGCCATATTTTGCCACTTCTGTGTGAAGTGGAGCAGCATCTGCTTTAGTATATGTGCTGCCAAAGCGATCACACCACCTGATTTTATAGATGAAATCCCCAGAGTTATGAGCCTTCAGGTTAGCAATTTATAATAAGATAAATGATTTGTCACCAATGGAATAGACCATACGACCATAAAGGTAAAAGGTAGTAGCTTTGGCTAAATGAGCCCAAGGATTCACGAAAATTTGGTAATTTCGATTTGAGAATTTAGTTTGCCCTTTTAACCTTTCAGAAGATTGTGTTTATAAGGAAAGTGGAGTTTTTATTTAACAGACAGTGCTTTATATATTTCTTGTATAAAGTATGTAAAGTGTGAACACATGTAGAGCATGTGTCTTGAACACTTAAAAAATTGTACTTTCAAACACAAAAGCAAGTAACTTTTTAGGGACTTTAAATACCATAGCTGTTCTATGGAAGAATGTTTAATCCATCCTGATAAAAGACATACAATGATTAAAACGCATTTAAATGTGATGGATTGTTGATATGATTGTTAATTGTATATGTCAAAATGATTAACGACAAGAGATACGCAGATAGCTGGTAAAAACTATTTTTGTGTGTGCCTCTGAGGGTGTTTCTGGAAGAGAATAGCATTTAAATCAATAGACTGA
This sequence comes from Hystrix cristata, assembly GCA_004026905.1. Classification (NCBI taxonomy): domain Eukaryota; kingdom Metazoa; phylum Chordata; class Mammalia; order Rodentia; family Hystricidae; genus Hystrix; species Hystrix cristata. Next base: position 89,402 of record PVJO010003877.1, on the reverse strand, counting down.
GTAAAGAAGATCCACCCCCACAATGTAGGTGGCAACTAGGCACTTAAGGAAATGTCCAAATAGAACAAAGAGGGAGAAAAGTCAATTTGCTCTCATTTTTTGAACCACGATATCTATGTTCAGCAGGATGAGAGGAGCCCTGATTATCACCCATTGACAATGAATCCGCTAATCCATGGACTTTAGGACTTAAAATAGTAGTGTTCTTGACCCTCATATTACATCTTTGAGGCCACTGAACTTGGACTGAATTACACCATGGGCTTTCCTTTTTTTTTTTTTTAAATTTTTTATTTTTACCAATAACATGTATTGGTACATTGTATACATAATGATCATAATCAACATGGTTATTTTGTACCTGTACATGATGTATGTTGGTTTTCCCCCCTCTTCCCCTCTCCTCCCTATATGGCCTATTATGAGACTTCTTGCTCTCCTTTATTATTTGAGAAAATGTTCCTATATGTCTATACATTTCCAATTTTCTTTCTCTAGAGAGCCCGGCTGGCTGGTGAATGAATAAGCCATATGATGGTTTCCAGAAGGCTCTTGAGGCCCTAGATCATGACCATTTTTCACCTGCACAGTTTTTTTCAAAGGATTATGCTGTTGACCAGAGCACATGGCCCCCAAAATAACGCTAGCAGTCTTTTTGAAAACTTCTCCAACAATGCAGACTTAAAATACTAACCAACTAAACAAAGAAACTTAACATCAACTTACTCTCATAGGATGCTACCCAGCAACCACTTCAACAATGCCAGAGACAGCTAAATATTGGAAACCGACAGCTAAATATTGTTACTTTAGCATGACCTCTTTGAATTTCTCTAGAGATTTATTCTTTGAGAACTTACAGAAGATCACAATTTTAGTTAAAGTGATTTTTTTTCAGTATAATGACCGTTTAGAGAATTTCTTTTAGTTTGTAAATCATCTCTTTTTACCTAACCCTCAACATTAAATAGTTACCTTTGTAAAAGTAACACTGCATCTATATGTTCCAAAATTTGTCTATTTTTGATAGGACTTCTACCAGGGGTAAGAAATCCCTTTTATCTACAAAGCACCCCAAAGTCAAGCACTATAGAAAAAGAATAACTGCTCTGTGTATCCACGTGTCCTCTCTGTTCCTTAGCTAGTTAACAAGCTCTAGTAAGTGCAGTAAACTCTGTCCTCTTATACGATTTTACTGTAGGTAAGAGACTTTAACATTCTTGATACTTCTGTAAAAGTATTTTAGAATTAGATTAGCACCTGAATTATTACAGCAAGTAAAACAAATTGTCTTCCGTAACATGGATCAGCCTCAATAAATTACTGGAAGTCCTGAGTACAAGAAAAGCTTGGCCCTCCCCAAATGAGACAGAATTCACCTGCCTGGCAGCCTTCAAACTGGAACATCGGATTCATCCTGCCTGATGGCCTTCAAATTGGCTTATTTTATGTGTGGCCTAGAGTGTTTGGGTAGACTTTAGTTTATCCACATAAAGTATTTTTCCTCTTTATTTACCTCATGGCCCCTCAATATATTCCAGAAAAGTTGCAATATATCTTCACTATTTTATGTCTATATTTTTCCTTCAACTGTTGGGAGCAAGCAAATGCAATCATTTTAAAGGCTTCTTTGTTCTATGTACACAATAGAAGATCAGGTGTCTATTGTGTCCATAACTTAATCATGATGGAAATTTAGGACTCTAGTGTTGGCTGAGAACCCAGGGAAACTAAGAGGAGAATTCAGCGACACCCGGGGACACGACTGCCCCAGCTGTACTGTTGGCTTTACTCCTGTGAAAGCAAAAGGAATCGATGCTCTGCTCTGGTAGCTTACTTACAAAGACCGAGCAAACGTCCACTACAGTGAGACAAGTGACCTCAGAAGGAATTGAAGATAGGATGGTATTTGGTCAAGGCACCCATAGCTGAGAGATTAAAAAATTCTATCGATAGCCTCAAAAATCTCAAAAAAAAAACCCCTCATATCCTCATCAATTTCACATTTTTACTAATAGGGTGAGGTGCTCTAAGGATTAATACGCAGTACAAGGAGACCTTACAGTGGTACCTCAGATCGCGAACACTTTCCTTTGCAAACAGCTTGATTTGCAAACAAAAATGTTTGGCAAAACTTTGCTTTTGTTTGCAAACTGCATCAGGTGGCAAAGTCAACCGTAGCCATCTTTCCACACAAACAAAAACCCAGCATCTTTCCCAAAATTTTTGTAGAACAAATAAAGTTCATGAACCAAGGTACAAAGGTACCACAGTATGTATAAAACCTTCAATTACAGTATTGACCCTGCCTTTACTTTTAACTTTAGGGATGGTGAAGAAGTTTGAGCAGGAGTATGAAAAGAGCTATCAAAATTTATAGAGATTTTGCTCCAAAGATTTTGCTTATATTAGAATTTTCAGTATGTAGATTGTTAAGTGTAGTGCCAATATGCTTATCTCAAGTACACATCAAATGTAATAGACGGGCAAAGGTATATCCAAAGCAAACACAAATTGATTATGAATAGAGGAGTCCTCTGGAAAGACTCCCTCGATGTGCATTTAATTTTACAATTCTATTTGCAAAGCGAGTCCCTATTAAAATTGGAAGTGTTGCAGAGCAGGTAGGAATATGTTTCAGTCAAGGACTCAAGGGCAATGATTAAGGGCTTGGAAATAGGAAAAAAGTATGTGCATCATTTTAAGTACCTACAAACTGCGAGGTAGGGACATTACGAAGAAGAGTATGAACAAACTTGGCAGGACTTGATATAGAAAGAGTAGCTGGCACCCATGTTTATTTACCGGGAAGTGGAAAGGGCGACCGCTCATATTTAGGGTTAGTTCACCTCAAAAGGTTAAATTAATGGCAGCATGGTCAGAGCATTCTTGGTAATCTGAATTGAAGGCTTTTTACTTGCCTTGTGCTTTCTTTAATTAGCGAGAGAATTTTTTTTAGTGCCTCTTCCGTTTACAATACCTACAAGTGTTTTTGTCAGTAAGTGTTGGTAAGGAAGTGGACCAGCAAACTGTGTGATCTGCAGGGCCCCACGTTTATATTGGGTCCTGTCTTCTCTTTATTCTGACATCCTTTCAGATGTTCTGCCAGGTCTTGTAGTTCAGTGAAAGGGGCTATTTCGGATTCTGATTGCTGACATTTATTTAGGTCTATCGTTTTAAGTTTAAGTCCATTTACAAAATGAGATGGAAGCGCTGCTGGTGCATCATACCTCCTTTAACTCCCAAATAATTTCAGAACACATTTTCTGCCTTATCTCTGAAATCTCCCATGATGTCACCTATTTGTTGTTATCATTTTCATAACTAAATTATGGTTGAGTTGGCTTTTCTTGGAAATGTTTCAAGTGTGGATTTTAGAAGACTTTGATCTTCTCTCCTGTCCTTTACTTGACCTTTAACTTTACTGTGGGAGGAAAGACATCATGGGTCATTTTCTGTCTCATTCCAACCAGTTTTTGGCCATCCAGAATTCAGCACCTGAGGTTCTGTGCGACATTTGTGTGACCTGATGTAAGCCGGGTAATCCTGGCTCATACGTTTCCAAAAGAATAATAAATTCTGTGAATATCTGATTGTCTTCTTTGGGTTTAGGAATATCTTCGATTGTAGTTTTTAATACAGCTCATGTCCATGGTTTAAATTCTATAGTGGCTCACATCCTTGGTTCACGATAGAGGTGAACTTTTAGAAACAACTTGCATTTTGCTGTTTTAGAAGATTTTCTGGGAAAAGATAGAGGAAGGAAGGTTAGACAGAGTTGTCAAAGGGGAGAGAGAAGCAGGATAAGGGCAAAGAAAAAAGGCTGACTACTCAGAAGCAATTGAAGGGAAGTAGGGGACTTTGTTCTTGTTTACGTTTGTTGAATTGTTGATTTATTTGAAGAAAGAATCCTTTGTGATTCATAATGTTGATTCCTAACAGTGTTTGGAGTCATCTGCATACAAACGAAGAGGTTAACATGTAATCCGGACTGCAGAAGCTCTGTGCAGGGAGGAACAGGCGATCTCTGAACTACATCTGGCCGACAGCTGGAGTCTGCTATGGACAGTGCAGGGTGGTCTCACTGGGATTCCTCGATAAATTTGGAAATAAAAGAAGTCCACACAAATGAGGCAAAGGATAAGAATTCAGAGCTCGTTGTAACAACGGGTCAGCCACCATCATCTGCACTTTTGAGTTTAGCAGAAACTCAAAAAGACCTAATGGGACAAGTTTATAATGAAAACGAGAAATGGTTTCTGGTATGCTCTGATTGGAAACTGCTGGCACCGGGAAGGTATGGGACATTGTTTCAAAAGGTTCACTGAAAACCAAACCAAACCAAACAAATAACAACAATAACAACAACAAAAAACAATTTCCAATACTAAATGTATTAGATATGCCCTACTACCTGGTTGTTTGGAGATTCACTATGAATCTAAATGTTAAAATATTATAAACTCTGAGAACTCTATACTAAAGAAACATTTTTAGCACAGATACAAACATTGCTGGTGTTCCACAGAAAGAATGTTAAGATATCCTCATAATAAGTCATTCTAGTAGGGTCTTCTAACACACAAATAATTACCATTTCATCATATAAAACCAGAGATTCACTACTTGACTAGTGAAAACAGAAACCACGCTGTAATATGGGAAGATTATATCCTGCTTATAATCCAGTCCTCCCCCAAAATGTTTGTATTCTCAGTTATTAAGTAGAGATTGTGTTTTGTATGTTCTATCTGCCTCCTTTTGCTTACTATTGTCCTTATCCTGTCTTTAGAATATCCAAGACTCCCAATTTTGCATGGTGAAATCTGTTTCACAGGGCACGGCAGAGCTAGAAAGTGACAGATTCGAAAGAATTTTATTGAAGCATAAAATCTAGATGGTCAGGTAGCCCTTCTCTGGACATCTCAAATTATTTCTTCCCTTTCCTGACTGTCTGCTGAAAAGGAGCAACTAGAGAAAGTTTCCTTCCTTTTTCAAGCTTGAATTCATCCTGTGGCATCCACCTTGGAAAACACTACAATTTAGAATTGTTGATTTATTTGAGGCTTTTCTCTTCTAGCATTACTTCTTATAAAAAACAAATCATAATAAAGGAGACTCATGAGTCCACCTTATTTGAAGAATCTACAATTTGCCTGTCCAGCTGAAAGCTATTTTAGGGCATCACTAACTTTTAACAAGTTCACAGAATTCCCCGGGGGTTGGTGTGCATCAGCCTTTTTATGGGGAGCACTTGTATAAATATTTTCAGAGAAAACTAATCTGCAATAAAGCCCTTTTGAATAATATATATAGTAACACAATGAGCACTGTTCATGGAAAATTGACAGCTGCTTATAAAATAATTGTAATTATCCTATGTGGGTTAAAGAATATGATGGAACTTTATAATATAGTATAAGTTTATAATAGGGTGTGTGTATGTATATGTGTATGTCTTAGATTTTCTAGAGTCAATGGTTTGTAAAAGAGCAGATTTTATACAGGACATTTATAAGTTACAATATTCACCCACAAGCCAAATGTAGGAAGAGTGCCGAATGTCTATCTATGTACTGGAGACCCAAAAGATCCAATCAAGGGCTGGGAGCCCACGGCACTGTCCCATGTACGTCTGTGTCTGCAGATGCTGGTTGAAGAAATCTTTATGGGAACCAGGATACGATGCTCGCAGCAGAGAAGATGACCAGAGTTCTCCCAAAGGAACAGCAGCCATCTTCAATGACAGAAAGACCCCAAGTTCCTTCCTTGATGAGAACAGCCAAGTTTCTTTCAGTAGAACCAGCCACAAAAGAGCTTCTCCTGGGAAACATCCTGCCAACTAGCTTCTGCTCCCACTCTGCTTTATGTTGTGTCAGCAACAATCCTCAGGTGGATCCTCCACACCCAGAAACACATCAACTCGGTCCAGCTGGGCGTTCTGGCCCCAGCTGACCACAGTAAAGCCACCACAATGTATATGTGTACATATATTTGTAATACTTCCTAGATCTTACTCTTTCTCCCCAAAAACATTTGGCTCATTTACTCTTTCTTCTCGACGAGGTCTGAATGTTTGTGTTTCTTCAAATTGCATATATTGAAACCTCATCACCAATGACATAATACTAAAGGTACATACTTGGGAGGTAATTAGGTCATGAGGCTGAACCTTATTTTAAAAAGGCCCCAAAGAACTGCTTTGCTTCTTGGATCATTTGTAGAAACACTGAGGAAGGTACCACCTTTAAACCAAGAAAAGCATCCTAAACAAATACCAAATTGGTGGGTACTTGATGTCAACTTTTCCAACCTCCAGAACTGTGAGAAATAGTTTATGTCAATAAGCTACCCAGTGTATGGTATTCTGTTATAGTAGCACAGAAACAAACTAGTCCCAGTTTTGTTGTAAGAAAACATCAAGCACACTGAATTAGACTCTAGCTCTGTAAGTGGTATGTGAGATTACTGATCTGAGAAGACTTCCCACTAGGTTCCCAGTGAAGACATAGTTTTCTCTTTTTTTTATTTTTAGAACGATGAGGATTAATAAAGACATCCTTGATAATTTCAAATGTTGTTCACCAATTGTGTTTCACTAGAAAAAAGTAATTTGAAACTGATCAGACATGCTAAAGAGAAATCTAATCAACAAAACAGAAATCAAAGACTACAATACAAAACTGACTGATGAAAGTCTTCTTGATTGTGTTGACGGTGACTAAGTATAAAAGTAGTAGACGTGCTGTGGGTACAGATCGCTGCTAGAACTCGCGCCTACCCGAGTTTCATCTCTAGCTTCACACGGAGCCCCAAGAAAAAGTAGTCTAATATCTAGATATATAGCAATAATGCATTGCTTTCCATCCAAGTATTCTACATAAAAATAAACATAATATCAGTATTGAAAACTGACATTTGATCTTACTAGGTTAATGCTGTCAATTTGAATATTCTTCAATAAGAGTGAAGCTAAACTTATAGATTTGATGTGAAACAGAGAAAGCCTAAATAAATCCTATAATTATTTCATTTCACCTGCTTTTAGGTGCTGAATAAACCCTCTAGACCAGTCATGGCAAATCTTTCAGAGCTTTCAATGACAACCACTAGCTGGCTGCGGCACGCCTGCCCCAGGTTCGCCACCACTGCCAGCCTTAACGTGTTTGGCCTGCTTTTGGTGCCTACACCCTTAGTTCACCTCCAGTCACCTTTCCCTGTAGCTCGATGCACAAATTTTCACACAACTTATTCTTGGGGAGGTATATTTAAGACTGGGTTATTTCATTTCCCTGCGCTTGGCTGCCTCATGAATTTTTTTTTTCTTCAAAATTATGTCAGTGATTGGCACACTGTGCCGTCGGCAAAATGGCTTGGTTCAACTGCAGTTTCATAAACCAGCCAGAAGGAAATCCAGATGGAACTTTTGCCCGTGACTTGTGGGCTCCTTGCCAGTGTGGAGTGTCTGTGGGTGATTCCAAGCAGCTTGCAGGACTGTTTGTCCCAGGGACGATCTCTTGTACTCTCCCCAGCAACATGCAACCACTGGAGCATGATTTCAATTTTGCAATAGACAAAGGCTTCTTGGTTTGGAAAACATCTAATTCAATGAGTAACTTTGGTATAACTAACTGAATTCCTATTCTCTCTGGTTTGTCCTTACTTGTGAGGATGATGGTTTGAAGATGTCTAGTATTTGACTTCTTAAAGGTGGTCTCGGTTTAGCCTTCCTTGGGGAGTCTTGGATTTGGAGACACCCGATGACTGAGAAGAAGTAGGGATTCTCTGCTCATGGAACTTCTTTAGGTTTTGATTTCTGAGATTTGGTTCCAGTTGCCATATCAATAACAAGAGTATATGCTTCTGACTGGCAATGTTTAAATTCTTAAACAATGTAATTTTAATTTGATTCACACACAGAAGCTTTCATGGGATTCTCCAAAATTGGAGACTTTCAACTACTTCCTGAAACAGTATGTTTTAGAATCGGGAAAGAAGTAGCCTGAAAATGGGTCAACTTCCTCCAGAATTCCTAGGAATGGCTTTGGTGGAGAGTCTCATGAGGAATCCATTCTTATTCAATGGGTGTATCTCCTGTATTTTTTTTATAGTCTTATGGCTTTTTGTTTCCTGAAGAATTCACTTAGTTTTGCATGCAGTATTTTTGTTTGTTATGTATAATTTAAAATTCCATAAATACTTATTTTAATATGTTTACGCTTTTGCCAAAAATTTTTATTTCAGTTAAACCTTTTTAAAATGTCTGCATCTAAGGTTTAACTTCTCAATTCATGTGAGAATGAGAAAGGGAAAAAAACAAAAGGAAAAGAGCACGTTTAAACAATTATTGTTTCACCTAGAAATATATTTTACAGCTACCTATGACTTCTAAGTGAAAACCTTAAAGTTTAGCCATATGAGTATGGGAAATTAAATTTTATTAATTTATTTGTAAAATAAAGATTTCTGCAAAATTGTTTTCACCTTCTCTTGCCACTGTCACTCCTGCAGCTCGTTGGTGTTCTGGTGTCAAGATTCTGTGTTTTCCCTGCACAGCCTGCGCTTGATTCTGTGTCAGGGAATGATGGCAATTTTTGGTAGCCTAGATGAGAACCTGCAGCTTCCCCATTATGTCCTTTTATTTCTTTTAACCTAATAGTTCAGGTTTCTAATTGTCCTTTGATCAAACCATAATTTTCAAGAGGAGTTTATTCTAGTTCTAGCCCATAACATTTCAAGTGGAGTTCCTTCCTTGCACTTGCTCCTTTCTGCTTGTCTCATCTATACCAACACAGTTTCATGGTAGGGATACTCATATCTTTTTTTTTTTTTTAATTAAGAAAGAAATGTTTTGAAACCTTGCGCAAGCAAAGAAATTAGGATCAGAATGCTCAGGTTTAGAATTCTACGAATGACTAGCGGTCTAGGCTCTCGAATGACCTAGGCCCTAGAAGCCCTATGCCACAAGACTTTCTTGAAAAAATGAAGTCTGTACTGAGCTAAAATAGGAAGGGAACTTTGGAAAACCTTAATTGGCCTTTCCTAGGTATTCTTTCAGGTTGGGTGGGTAAAGAAAATAATTTTCAGGGATATACCCTAAAGTCAATGATCTTATTAGGAAGAAAGCCTGGTTAGAAACAATTAGGTAAATTTAAGACTAATGATTAGTTGGAGTAATGGGGGGGGATAATGAGGAGATACTCTCAAGAGGGAGGGGGCTTGCAGGAAGCTAACAAATGAATATAAATAAAATCTAGATAACTTTTCCTTTATCTGTATTTTTACCTATTTTTGAGTATGTATATATTGTATATCACATCTATATGGCTCAAGTTGACCTACAAAATAAACAAATGTTTATAAATTAAACTTAAACTGCAAATGCTTTTAGAACATGAGTATAAATGATTTAGATAAGATTTGTTTAAGAGTGTTTTATAGGAAAGCATCTGTCTTCTGATTAAAAAAAAAATCCCTATGTATTACCCATGTGTTAATTTTATAGGACTCTGGCTGAAGACAGCCTAGCACTCACATGCTGCATCGGGGAAATAAATTGAGATGAAGGCCGGCTCTCTTTAATGCCTCACACTTTCACCAGCAATCTGGATCATTGTTGGAATAAAACTTCAATAGGTTTTATAAAGGAAGTGATAGATTAAAAGAATGTAGTGTAAGAAAAATAACACAAGTTATAAAATGTCTGGGAAAGTTCTAAATAGGGTGTGAGAAGGGAATGAACTTGTGGAAGATTTGATGCGTGATAAAGTTGGCAGAATTACTTACAGGTTTTTCCTAGACTGAGCATTGATATTAGCTATATTGCTACAAAGCTAATTTGACCTGCTGTATCTAATGATGGTTTCTGGGAACACTGATGACTCTCAATATGAATTGTGAGAGGTTTTGTTCTTTAATTTTAAGGTAATTGACTTAGAAATGTAAAATGCTATTTCTTGTGTTTTGTGCAGTTAGACACTCTTTTAGTTTATTTTGTCACTTCAGTTCTATTTATAATGACAAAACTTTGTTATGATTGGCAAATCCTGAAATTAAGTCTTGGATCTAGAAACACTGTGAATTCCACGGGGTCTCTGTAAGTACGAAAGACACATATCGGACTATACTTGTATGAATACACTGTTTCTGTTCTAAAATTGAAGAGGTTCCAGGAAATCTGATATGGCTTGGTATATTTTATCAGTAGTATATTTCTTTGTCAGTTCTGAATGATCTTAATATCTTAAACCATGGCTGTTATGATCAATAATTTTGATTTTTCTCTAATGCATTTATAACCATGTACATAGAAAGGACTGTAAAATTGCACTGAAATATAGTATTCTGATCTTTGATAATTTATATGACTGTAAAGAAAAACTTATGTTTCTTAATTATACAAATTGAATTTGATTTGCTTTTGTAGGTTTTTTTTTAAACTTTCCCAATGAAATAATTCTGGCCTAGTACTTTGAGATGATATCTACCACCTACAGAATAGATAGAAATGCTATTATAATGGATTCTAGAAAATTGTAGCCTGAGAACCTTTCTGAAACCTCTTTATTGAACAAATATCCTTGTTAGACTATTTTTCCTGTCTTGTCTTTTTTTTTTTAACTTTTATTTTTACCAAGAACTTGTATTGGTATATTGTATACATAATGATCATAATCAGGCTTACGACATGCCAGAAACTAAAACTAGATACATGTCTCTCACCATTTATTAAGCTAAATCAAAGTGGATCAAAGATCTAAACATTAAAACAGAAACACTAAATCTCCTGGAGAATAAAAAAGGAAGAACTCTCGAAGATATAGGGGTAGGAAAAAAATTTATGAACAGAATTCAGACTGGATGGAAAACAATACAAAGAATCAGTGCTTGGGACCACATCCTAGTAAGAGGCTTTTGCACAGCAAAAGAAATTACTAATAAAGCGGGGAGAAAAAACACAGACTGGGAGAAAATTTTTGCCAGCTGTCCCTCAGAAAAAGGTCTAACATCTAGAATATATAAAGAACTCAAAAAATAAAACCCCAAAATTTAAAGACCCTATCCAAAAATGGGCATCTGAAATGAATAAACATTTCTTAGATGAAGAAATAAAAATAGCAAATAAATATATGAAAAAATGTTCAACATCATTGGTCATTCGAGAGATGCAGATCAAAACAGCACTAAGATACCATCTCATTCCTGTCCTCTCTTAAACTTCTATTTGATTATGATCTGTGCAAAATAATAAGGCCTGTTGCTAAGATGACACTTCCTTTCCTTGGCCTTATGTTCCATACTTTTCTGGCCTTAACAGAATAAAAACAATACAGTTCTTAGTCATTGGTTTCTATTCTTCACTGCTAATTGAAACACCTGTATTATTTTCTGACACTAAGAGTGGTCTCCATCTGGCTGGGGAATTATTGTTTTGTTTCTCCTACCTAGATCTATATCCCAGTTCAGCAGGATGTAGCCAAATCAGTCACTGTCTAAGGCCCTTTGAGAATGAGGAGTGAATAAAGACAGGGGGTACTTGTTTTCCCTTGAAGACAAGGGCAACCTTGAATAACCTTGTGGGTTTAACTAAATTCACTTGCTCCTGCTTGTCATTCTTTTTGTTTGTTTGTTTTGTTTTGTTTTGGTTTTGGTGCTGGGGATCGAACTCAGGGCCTTGCCCTTCCTAGGCAAATGCTCCACCACTGAGCTAAATCCCCAACCCTCCAACAAACCATCTAGACTTGAGCAGCTTAATGTGTTCTTAGTTAATGAACCCTCTAGACTTACAGTCTATCGCCTGCTCTTACTTACCTTCTAATCCTCGCTCTCCACGCCTCAGCCCATAAATATGCCCAAGCCGTGAACTCAGGTAAGCAGTCTGAAGTGTCCAGTTTCCTCACAGAGGTCTGCCTCAGAATGGCTTTTCTCTTCTTTATAATGTGTTTTGGTGATTTGAACACTGTGTGGTGGAGTAAATGAACCCACTTCAGTAACAGATAGGGCCATAGATCTCTCCTCAAATCCTCACTAACCATTATAAAGTTAGTGCCATGGGGGGCAAAGGGAACTGGACCCAAGGGTGGACTGCACGTTGTAATACAGGCCTATAGGCAACAGCAATAAATCCCTTTTACCATGAAAGACTATCTTCTGTCCCCTGACATTACCTGGCATTTGCACTCCTTTTTTGAATTTCCATTTTGTTTCATATTTGTAACTATTTCTTCTGCTAAATATGTCATTTTTGGAAGGCTGGTGCTGCTTTATTTTTGAACCTATTATAGCTACCATATTTAGGATATGTTGAACCATTACAATTCATTGATTCAATGAGAGAGTCTCCATCAGTCTGAAATTAAAAACATTTCATTAGAATCTCAGAGTGTAAGATATTTCCATTAGTTCATTTGATATTTAAAGCACCACAGGAGGCAGATCAGTTAAAGTTATTGACCCTATTCCATATATCACAGAACAGACTGAAAGCTGAGTTACTGAGTTACTGAGTTGCAAAGTACTGTGGTGAGTTTTTATATAAAAATAAATGTCACTTGATCCCTGATACAATGAGCTCCTTCCTAATATTTGACTGTGCAGAAACTGAACAGCCAACCTTGACCCTGTTGTTGCTCGTTTAGTTAGACAGTAAGTAACTCTGTACTTTGAAGTCAGCACTGAGGTGGCTAAGGGAGAAGTCAACATTAATCTTTTGAGTTTACAGAATTTGAAACATTGGCACAGATGTGTGTCCCCCTACAAATATAATCCATAACAATTAACTTGAGTTTACTGTCTTCCTGGATTTTAGGTGACCTCCTGCTACAAAGACTCATTCTCCTAATTATTTCAAGGAATAAGTTTGGGTCAAAAATTAGGACTATGCTTCCCTGCACCTAAGCCAGGAGAGAGGAACTGGAGAGGCACAAAGCCCCTGCAGGTCAGTATGGACCCACAGGTCATGGTATTTTTGTTTCACACTCTCCCATGGAGTAAGAACTTTACAGTATTTTTCAGAGTACTTCCAGGGTTTGAAAATATAAGTTTATTTCTCATCTGCTTAAACTCTTGATGATTCCATCCTTGAATACAACATTCTGTAATCACTGTAACTTTCTCGTCTGGTTTCATTTTCCAGATTTCTCCCATTGATGAGCACAGGCATCGGGTATAAGGGTCATTTTCTCGCCCCCATTATTTTCAGTTCCATTCCCCAACACTTTTATTCATCTTTGCCTTTTCTCAAACTCTCTGAAGAGTTTCTCCTTTCCCAGCATGACAAGCTATTTTGGTCTGAGACCTTCACAGTTCTATCAGACAGCACACGGTTCTCCTCTTTGTCATTTAGTAAGTCTTAACTCACTAAGACTCTAAACCCTTGAGAGATTGTTGGGTTTGGGAGAGGAGAGGACTAGTTTAAATTGTATTTTTCAGATCTTTAAAATCAATTGCACAAGTCATAACGCACATCACAAAGGATTATCACAAAATATATACTGTCAGCTCCACAGAACTCCTCCGATGGCCCTCCCCTGCTATGATCCTCGTCTTCCCCTTTCCCTCTTTCTCTTCTGCTTTCTTCCTGACCCCTAATACCATAATTGAATTTTGCCTGGTTTTAAAAAAAGCTGCTTATAAGTAGACTACTGAAGTGTAATTGTATTGTATCATACTTCTATTTTTCAACTGTAAGTTGGGGAGAACCTTTCCCTCGAGAACCTGAAATAGGATTTGAAGTTAGGATACATAAAATATGTACATATTTCTTGAGTTGATTAACAGAATGTCCCAATTCTCAGTAGTGTGTAGTATAGGCCCTTCAAGTCAGCCGACATGTTGTCCATCTGTGTGGCCAAGCAGCCAGGCGCAGTGGTTAAGATGGGGGACTTAGGCTCAGACTCCCCATGTTTAAATACTTGCTCCATTCTCTGTTGTGTTTTGTGTTCACCACCCTGTGCCTCAGTTTCCTCAACTGTAAATCAGATCATTTAGTGCCTATTTCATAGAATACTTGTAAAATGAAATTCAGTGCTTTGTCAAAAAGTAACAAATGTTTTTTCTTCCTGTGCTTAATGAGCTTTCTTTAAAAATGAATAAACAACAATAGAAATGAAAGAACCCTGACAAATCATTATATGCTTGGGAAACCCCCTCACTTGTGTGCCAAGGCTCAAATCAAATATGCTCTACTGTTTCAAGGCATTGTCTATTTCCCATGCTCACTGTAGTAGCTACTAAACCTATGTGGTTATTGAAATTTCAATAAGCTAAAATTAAATTTAATTTAAAGTTCTGTTCCTCAACCACATTAGTGCACAACAAATATTGTATGTCAATATGAGGTCAGTGAATAGCCATATTGTGCAGTACCACTTATAGTACATTTCCAACAATATGGAATGACCTATTAGTGCTTTAGCAAGACATCAGAAAATGTTTTTGGTTATTTTATGCAAATCTTTATAATATTGTATATAATTATACTTTGCATATATACATAGATGCATATATAGGCTTAATCCTTTCTAACAGGATTCTTGTCCCTCGTGGTAAGCACAGGTCTCTTACTAATTTTGTCTCAGGATCAGTAGGAATTCGCCTCAGGCTCATCAGAGTGAAACCTCAAAGTAACTACAAATGAAGTAAATAATTCGGTAGTTATTTTAAACTTTAAAAGTAAGGTTTTTGGGGGCTGGGGATTTAGCTCAGTGATTAGAGTGCTGAGTTCGATCCCCGGCACCACCAAATAAAAAAAAAAAAAAAGTAAGGTTTTTGTTGAATTTATGTTTTTATGCACCCAAGCTGAGTGGAAAATCAGACATTCAGTATACTGCACTTGAGGTGAGGTATTAGAGTGCTGCTTTAGTGACATAATCTGAAATGTTTATACAGAGTTTAAAATCGACTCCTCTTTCTGGCATAATACATACGAAATCACAACTTGGGGATGTTTTCATAATTCCTAGTGGAATTCATCTTATAGAACAGTATCTACGGTGGGGCTAATTCCTCACTATTGTGGTTGCTTTTAAAGTTCCGATCTGTATATTCAATATTCTTATAGCCTGATGGAGTCCAAACAGCTGTAATACCTGGATAGTGGCATCTTCGTGCCTGACCCACAATGACAGAATCTAATCAGTCACTGCTGGCTCACATGAGAGAGCCTGGAAGCTACTAATGTATTCATATAAAGTAAGTATAGCAGGTCGTAATTACAGAAGGAAGTGCTAATGAATATTTGGAGTATTCATTAAAATATAAGTTTCTGAACAAAAGCAAAGGCATCTGGTCTAAGTCAATCATTTCAGTCTCTCACAGCCACAAGCCCTGAAGTCCCAGTCTATTTGGAGGACAATATTTTTCCCCAGTTAAAAGTAACTTGACTGCACAGAAACAAAAACAGAAATCCTCTTAGTGAGTTATAGGTACACTCAACTGCCAACCATTACAAGTAGTGAAAGGGGATGGGAAGAGGGGCTGAAATATATATATATATGAAAATCACCCAGAATAGAAGCATATTCAAAGCAATGCTTCAGATAAACACTTCTCCTCAATATATTTCCACATATGTTCAGATGCATGATACATGCCAGTTTCCAGATTTCAAATTCCTAAAGCTGAACATGTTTTTATGTCTTATGTTATATTTGTGCTTTAAAGACTCATCATTTGGAGTTGTGTATGTATAGCAAATATGTTAAAATGAGTATCCCTAAAATACATTTAAATTTCATACGTGGAAGTATGTGTAGTGTGATCCACAAACTCTACTAAATAAACTAATACTAACAATTAATCTTTTTCAAATGTCCTTTAATCTCTATCTCCTCCTTACAGAAACTATCACTGTCATATCTTTCACCAATACTTAGAAGGAGAGTGTTCAAAAATCTAACCTTCTGATTGTTTTCCCCTTCAAAGAAAATGAAAGCTGTAGAATTCTGTTTTAATCTAGTTAACGTATTTTATTTTAGAAAGCGAATGAATGTAGCATTCTATGAATCAGTTTTAGGGGTCCAAACAAAACGGACATTTATGTTCACAAAAGAAATATTTTTATTTGCTGTAGACTCATTCTAGGGAATGCTAATATGTAAATGTAATCCGATTAATAAATCCATGTGGTAGGTGAACAAAAGATAGCTCTCTCTTTTCATTATATGGTGGTCTGATTTAATCCTTTCCTGTAACTGTCCATAGAAAAGTCCTCATTCTCCCCTGACCAATGACATGGACTTGAGCCTTAAAATGCCATGTCCTTGGCATCTTCCAGCTGGTCCTTTCCTGGTAAGTCTGCATACTCTGGACCACAGCAGTGCTGTGCTTGGCTATCAAGTATCTATCTGTTAAACTACTCTGGTGGGGCATGATTCTTAAAATTTCAATTTGTGTTGATTTGATTCATTTCACCTTAACGTATTCATTTGTTATTGATAATTGCTCTTACAATACAATTAGTGTTAACAAGTAAAATGAATGTGATAATTTATACAGATTTGTCAGAGATTCTAGCTATAAAATGCGATGAATAAATCTCTCATGAAGAATTTCAAGTTTCTTGTTGGGTCAGGGTAGTAAGAGAAGTAGCCATAGTTTAAAAAAGCAAAGAAAAATTCCTGTGACAGACTGAAGTAGTGAAGTGGTGATTAATTACCCTAATCACCCTATAGTCTCCAGCTGTTATTCTTCTTTGACGTCTTTTCTGATTAATGGGATGTTAACCTAGAAATGTTGTGTTTGTTTGATTTCTGGTTACCTTAGAGATTCAGATTCTCTGTTTCATTGTCATGGAGAGAAATGCAGCAGTAGTGGTTCTACAATACTCCACACGGGGAGCCCTTTACAGTGAACTAATTCCAGGAAACAGAAAGCCAGTGAGCCTCTTTCATCCCTTATTACATGTTCAAACTTGGAAAACTGGTACCTGATACTCCAAGGACACAGGGAAAATAAAGCTTTAGGTTGGTCCCTAAATGATTTGGGAAGTTCTATTGGGAAGGAAGGTAAGCATATATAACTTTTAAATGTGTTAGTTCCAATTCTTTAAGAACTACAGGCTTCGTTGATTATGAAGAGTAAGGGCATTCTCCATAAGGGGACTCAAACAAACAAACAAACAAACAAAAAATCAGTAAATAAAACTTTTCTTTCCTCCTTCATCCTCAACCCCCCATAAAGATTGTATCTATTACAATTCTTGAAACTCTAATTGATATATTTGCATATTGACAGTTTAATTCAGTATTTCAGTCTCCTTCTAAAAGAAGGTACTAGTTCTATTTTCATTGATCTAATTAGCAAATTTACATATTTACAGACCTTACACTCCACCCAGAACACTGTCTTTCCATGAATTATATATGAATCTTCTTTTAAGATTCTAGGTTCTGCCTTTTTGAATAGGAACTGATTTTCTAGTAGCTAGCTTGCCATGGCACCTCTGGAGGTGTTTCAAATTCTGTTTTCAGGAACTACTGTTTGATTTATTAATCCGGAATAATAAAGCACTGGTGCGTGGTTTGCCTAATGAACTGATGTTCAACTGATGCTTCTTTAACAGACCACTTAAATAAAATCATACCTTTTCTGTTCAGGAGGTTCACTTAAAACAGTAAGTTTTGGGGTTGCACTATATAGAAAATTTCATAAGCAATAAAAGAATGCAAAGCACAAGTGAATGATACTTTCATACTTTTCATACTTTTATACTGGTTCTATCTTAAGAATGCCAGCTAAACAAAAAGGAAAGACAACTTACATTTTCATTAGTATTTCTTTTCCATGGACCTAAGTATATTCAGGACAAGAGTTTACAAACATTTCTTTTTAAATAAAAGAAGAGTTAATACTCCTGAACGAAGAAAATTAGAAAATCTTAGATATGAAATATTTTCTCTATGAACTATTATATAACAAACAGAATAATTTCCAAATCCATATTTCAACATGTACTGGAATTAAATAACTGGCAAAATTAAAAATTTAAAAATGCAGTTAAAATTTTCTTATTAGATCATGACCATAGTTAAACAAGATCACAAATTGGTCTCTGACATGCGATGAATCTGTTAATTTCCATTAGCGAGGGGGAGCACATTGGTTTCTCCCTGAATTAAATTGATTGTAAAAGCTCAGGATTTTGTAATAACTGCTTTCGGGCCGGTATTTAGCTCAAGTGGTATAGCGTATGCCTAGCAAGCACAAGTCTCTGAGTTCGATCTCCAGCTCCCCCCACCGATAATAATAATAATAACCCCTTTCACAAAGGATGGGCTTTGGTCCGGTACAGCAAAGAGGTTACAGTCTGGAGCCACAGAGGATGCGCTCTTTGAACTTACTTCCGTCCAGGTGATGGACCCAGGTGGCAAGACTGAGGTCCTGCTTCACTCAAGGGAAGGACTATTTTTCAATTCTTGACGTTTTTCTCTCTCGTTTTTAATTCTGTATGTTTTTAGTTTGCTTGTTTTTTCTCACCTTTACTAAAGACATCAGAGAAGAATTTGTTTTTCCCCTGTCCTGTCAGTCTTAGAAATCTAGTGGTTTAAGAGTGAGACATGAAGAAAGGAAACCTAAATGGAAAAAAGATAACCTCTTTAACAGATGGTGCTGGAAAAATTAGCTTGCCACATGCCGAAAACTAAAGCTAGATACAGGTCTCCCACCAGGTACTAAACTAAAATTGAAGTGGCTCAAAGATCTCGAACATTAAAACAGAAACATTAAATCTACTGGAGAATAGAATAGGAAGAACTCTTGAAGACATGGGTGTAGCAAAAATACTTATGAACAAAACCCAGATGGCATAGGAAATAATACAAAGAATCAGTGCTTGGGACCACATCCTATTGAAAGGCTTTTGCACAGCAAAAGAAATCACCAATAGAGCAAGGTGAAAACCCACAGACTGGGAAAAAAAATTTGCCAGCTGTCCCTCAAAGGACTAACATCCAGAATATATAAAGAACTCAAAAAAATCAACCCCTCAAAATTTAAAGACCCTATCCAAAAATGGGCATCCGAAATGAATAAACAATTCTCAGATGAAGAAATAAAAATGGCAAATAAAAATATGAAAAAGTGTTCACCATCACTGGTTATTCAAAAGATGCAAATCAAAACAATGCTAAGATTCAATCTCACTCCAGAAAGAACAGCTATTATCAAGAAATCAACCAATAACAAATGCTGGCGGGGCTGCGGGGAAAAAGGAACCCTTCTCCACTGTTGGTGGGAATGTAGACTGGTCCAACCACTGCGGAAATCAATGTGGAGATTCCTCAGAAAACTACAACTAGAATTTCCATTTGACCCAGCTTTTTCTCTGCTTCGTATCTTCCCAGAAGAATTAAAAACATCATAACACAACAATATATGGACAATCATGTTCATAGCAACACAATTTGTAACAGCTAAGTTTTGGAAACAACCCAAACGCCCAACAACTAATGAATGGCTAAGATGATGTTTTTTTTCTATGCAATGGAGTACTACTCTGCCATAAAAAAGGATAAACTAGAGACATTTGTAGGTAAATGGATGCACCTCAAGAATATGCTCTTAAGTGAAATATATCAGACACTCATGAGTACAAATAAAATTGTTTCTCTGATATGAGAAACCATAAGTGTAAATAAGGACAAAGAGGTATAATGGATATTATGTAAAAGAAAGGTAATATTCAAAAGAGAGTAGAACTAGAAAAGGGGGGAGAAGGAAGGTATAAAGAAAAGAAAAGGGAAACAGGAAAAATGTAAAAATGTAAATAAACCTACTGTAAATATGGAAGGGTGGGAGAGCAGAAGGGAGGGGTGGCTCAGAGGGGGAGAACCAAGATGCATCATGTACAGGTCCAAAATAAGCATGATGAATGTGCCCATTATGTATGCAATGTACCAATACATCTTCTTGGTAAAAAAATAAAATAAAAAGTTAAAAAAGAAAGAAAGAATGAAAGGAAACCTAGAATCTTTTCTATTTGACTATCCACACACATCGCTTTGTTTATGTGGCTTAGAATTCAAACTCAGTTTAGGATTTCAGCAAAAAAATTAAGTAGCAAACAAACTTGAATTAGAGGAATATATTTTGTTATGAATTCCACACAGGTCCTAGTGGAAATTAGGAAACTGGATTGAATCACTTCTATATATTCCTCTTCCCAATCTCTTCATTTAATCTTTTTGTGACTCCTTAAATTAAAATGCTCTACTGAGATTTCAGTCCCTGTTATTAAATTTAAAGAAAGATTCACATTTCTCTAAAGGTTAGTATTTTTCACTTAATTCTTAGCTCTTTCACAGTGGAGACAGTTAAAAAATCATTTGCGTAAGGGGTTAATTCAATTCTTTGATGATTTTGTTGTGATGATGGGAGTTAGTACATTGCCTTTGTTATGAGGAGAATGGGGAAGAATGATACTGGAATTTGGTGCAGAGTTATGTTTCTGCCTGCAGGTTGAACACAAGCACCAGGATATCATGACAGTCAACCTGATCGCTGGAATAGCTACTGGATGACTTAGGATGTGTGGCATATACATCAGTGGATCAGCTGTACAAGGGTGGAGTATGTAGGTGTGATATTTCATCATGCTACTCGAAGAACACAATTTAAAACTTATCAAGTGGTTTATGTGCGAAATATCTATTTACTATTTTTGGACTGTGGTTGACTGGAGGTAATTGAAACGGTGGAAAATGAAACCGCAGACGAGGGAAGAGCGTTTTGTTTCATGTTAATTGTTCCCATATCAGACATACCAAACTTATTTCATGATTGATCATATAATAGTTTTGCTTAAAGGTAAAATAATACTCCATCGTGTAAATTGCTATGTTAGTTCTGCTGAGTAACATGTAATATGTATTCAGGGAGAAACAACTGAAGTGATGGTAATGAGAGTTCCAAGTTGTCTTGAGCAAAGACACAAAAGCCTAGCCGAAAGTCATGTTTACAAAATTTCATTTTGGCTGGGGATTTAGCTCAGTAGTTAGAGTGCTTGCCTAGCAAGTGCAAGGGCCTGAGTTCAATCCCTGGCACACACACACACACACACACACAAATTCAACATTTTGACTAGACCTTTTCTTTTGCATGCATTTTTCAATGATAATTTGAAAGTCTTTTTCAAACCATCCTGTGTTGATGACTTTCTTGTTGAATATGGCTCACACTGGAGATGTTATTTTTTTTCTCATTTTACCCATTATGCTAGTTCTTAGATAGAGACTCACAAAGGTCAACATGTAAATGAATCACGAATACGGCAAAGTGTTCAAAAATCCAAAAGAAGGAAATACTTCAAACAATATCATTTTTGTTTTGGTCTTACAAAATCTCCCAAGAAGCTTGTGTTGTGTGCATTAACCTACCATGCTTCTTGTGTTTGAAATTAAAACAGAAAAAGTAATGGAAATACTTATGCTAGTATATGTGTACATAAGTAGAGAAGCGTGTTTGAAAAATCACCTTATGCAAATAATTCTGTATGTATCAGTGGTAAATCTATTATTTGTTTTTTTGTTTGTTTTTGTTTTTTTTTTTTTTTTTTGGTGGTGCCGGGGATCGAACTCAGGCCCTTGTGCTTACAAGGCAAGCACTCTAATCACTGAGCTAAATCCCCAGCCCCTATTATTTGTTTTAGACAGAATAAGATACTTCAAAATAGTGGTGCCACGTAGCCATAACTCCAGGGTTTTTCCATTGACAGATTTCAAAGCAATTAATTTTCACTACTCGCCCAGTTCTTCTTTACAAATCATTTATCACTCAGGCAAAGCAGTTAATGCAGTCAGGTAGCTGAGAAAGTAAAGAATAATCCTAACTCAATTCCAGAAATTTGTTCTCTTATCTTCACCACATTTGATGAAGCTGTTAAGAAGGATTTATTGAATCTCAGTCTATGAAAATTGTTTGTTCTCACTATCTTGGCAATATACAATGCCATTGAAGCAGGGCCTAAAAATGTATTTTCTGAATGAATATGTGAACCAATCAAATTGTATTGGAATCATGAAGATGGAAGAAAATGGGTTCTACATTACAAACACTGGTTTTGTGGGAAGAAAATAATATACACAGAGAGAAGATGGCAAAAGTACCTGCCATTAGTATTTATTAGAACAATTTAGTTTCTAAGCCTGAAATCCTTGTGAGTGTAGATATACTCGCATCTTCCAAGCAAAAGTTCTCTATCATGCATTAATGAAAAGCTTACTGCTACTCTTTGGTAATGTGTATGGCACCTTTATATATACTAATTTGTTTCATTTATACTAGTAGTTTGCCTTAGGTCATTGAAAAGAAAGTTTTGTGCTATTATCAGTTTGTTTCTTCTTTGCAGGAGAAAATCTTTCTATGTCTTGTACTCTGAGTAACTACTTTGAAGATAATTCATGGTATATTAATTATTGTTATTCTATTATTATTCTGTTACGAAATTTCATTTTATTTTTTTCATAAAATAAAGAAAAAAGTTAGAGAAGTATATCATATTGGATATGTGACATCTGATTTGGCAAGATTCTAAAAAACAAAAAGCCCTGTGTCTGCTCATATGAAACAATAAAACAAACAAAAGCTACAGGGCAATACTACTCCCCAGTACCACCATGGCCAAAACGCACCATGGTGCTGCTGGCTACTGTCAGACTGTACTCAGCTAATGACTTTGAATGTAACAGTGACTAATTTGTTTCAAATACTATATATATATATCATATCAGGTCAGGATATAGAGAGTATAAGAAATTTATTTCCATCTCCAAATACCTTGTTAAGATTTTCCATGTGTAGGCTATACTACTCAGTCAGCAAACTCAGTAGGGAAAAATTTAAAAATCTGTCAGATTGTGATTAAATTTTAAAAGAAATAATAACTCAAGGAAACTCTAAAATTCTTAGGTTTACAAAGTGTACTGCTGAATAAAGGACGAACAGTTTCACATGCCTGCGAAATGAAAGCAACATACCTTCTTATTCTCAGGATTGATGGTTCTGGTGCCAGGTACATTGTTCTGTTCCTGTGTTAAATAACACAGATAAAAAGCAAGGATGAGTTGTCTACTTGCTGCAAGGAGTACATATTAATAGAGATAAGATATAAGCCAAATTAGTGGGCTAAGTATCAGGAATAACAACTTGCTTGCTAAAACTGCCTTGAAGACCAACTCAGTGTTAAGTCATTAAACTGGCCTGGTTGCTAGGAGTTTCTCACCCTGTGAGACCTGCTCTCAACACAGCCAGCCCAAGGGTGAAAGTAACCTGAGTAAATTGCCTGACTTTCCCTTTCTGAGATCTACTATGATGTTATCAGAGTCTGATCAGCTTAGTTTTCCCAGAGGTAATTGGGCTTTTCTGGTGATCATTTGGTGAATTAGTACATAATGATCCTGATTCCAAGGCTGTACCAAAACCTGAAGACAATCTTGTGGTTGAAGTTCAAAATCCTTGATTTAGAAGACGTCAAGTGTCTCTCCCAGAGCTTCCTGCTCGGGGAAATGTATTTAAACAGAAGAAGGAGCTAAGTTCTGTGTTGGTTCTAAACTCCAGTTTTGCCTCACGGTCCCAAATAGTAGCTCTACTTTTGTCTCCTAGGAATGAGGAACAACTTTTATCACTTCTTAGTTTATCTTACAATTGAAGTTTTTTGTCTTTGGTAGAAAATCACTTTGTCACTAACAGCACTACTATTCATTCCTTTGTCTCTCTTGTTTACTTTTGTTCTTAAGAGTGTTAGAGAAATTTCATACCAAAAAGAGTTAGGTCTGAGGAGTTCACGAGAGCTGACCTGGAGCCCGGCAAGTTAAGAGGTTTGAAGGATGTCAACTGATATCCTCACGGGACAAATTTTGTTTTGAGTCCTTTTATCAAACCTTGTGACACTTTCACTGTGCCTCACTTTGTTCTTCGATCCCTATTCACACCAAGATCTCCCCACACTTTTATTCAAATTGAAATTGTAGGTCTTGTGCAACTGCAAAGAGAGATGGCTGAATTTCGGACCAAGGCCCATACACAAGCTACTTCCTGAAAGGCTATTGACCTCCTCTCCTTGCTTCATCTTGGTATAAATCTGTGCTCAAATTGAGCTGGATTTTTGCAATTTAAATGTTTTTATGCTAATATACATTTTATTATTGTTTCATGAATGGTCACTAGTAGCTATTTGGAGAATTTTGAGATGCATAGAATAATCTGCTTAGGAGCTATTAGAATAAAAAAAACAGAGTAAAATTTCCAAATAATCAAATCTCAAATATTCTAAATTTGTATTATAATAAGGACTTTTTAAAAATAAATTCAGAAAGGCACAATGTTTCTTTTTAGATCATCCTAACCATCCCCTGAGTTGCACTGAGCTGTTCTTGACTAAGTTTGGCCTGTCCTGTGTTCTCCCCTACCTTCTGCTCCTTCCCTTCGTCTCTTCCTTTCTGGCAAACAGGAAATCCTCAGTTCTCTACTACCTGGTAACAACAGGTGCTGCTTAGGAGAGAACAGTTTTAATACCTACAGAGAAGGAAGGATTTTAGGCTCATCAACTTGTTTTTTCAAGAAAAAATTATTGAGAAATTTAAATTAAAAGATAAAAGTATTAATTTGAAGGCTTAAAGAAAAAGAATGTTAAGGAGCTGAAAGAGAATTTTGGAATATTTTTACCATTCTTAAGCTTCTTCTTTTACTATTTTATAAATTGTTTTGAAAATTGGGAACACTCCTACATGCAGTAGTACAGAGAGTATAATGAAAGTTAGGTGGTGTAATTAAGGCCTTTTAACTTCTGGCATGAAAAATTCTAAGAAATTATACAGATTATAGTTTCAAATAGATCCAATTTAGTTAGAATAGGGTCTTGTTAAGGTGGGATATGCTAAGGGAACAGTTTTGTATTTATGTTCCTGAAGCTCTCTCTTTGATCCTCCTCGATATGATATACATTTTTGAGTAATACCACTATATCTCATTCTATGAGCTTTTTGAAGACTGGGCTACTGTATTAGGTATCACTGCCTTGTTACAAATTTCCACAAACTTAGTGAGATAAACCAGTATACATTTATTAGCTCATAACATGGCAGCATGCTTCATCAAACCCAAAAAGAAAAAGTGTTTGCTAGCAAAAGGGAATTTAAAAACTCTTGTAATCTAATCATGGACTGACATCCCTTCAGGGTGGGTGTATTCTATTGATTAGAAACAAATTACTCAAAGAAAAAAGATTACTTGATGCTGTGAGTATCAGAAGGTAGTATGAGTATATGGGGGCATTTCCTAAGCTACACATTCAGGTACTTTTGATTCTTCATTAATGAAGATGTTCTTGGCATCTGACTTAGAAATAGTATATAAATTCTGATCATTATGCTTTTTTATAGTATTTGACTACATTGCAGTCCTCAAACATATGATTTCCAGCATATTAACATGCATAGCACAGATGATTTCACAGTGGCAAATTTTCTGTAGAACAACAAAATCAGAAAGGCCAACTCTTCCAGACTCCGGAAAAACAACCATGAAAACTCTGTATATAACAATGATACCCCAACTAAAAGTAAGATGTATATTAATTACGAATTGAGACAAAGATGATCTATCATCATCTTAGAGTTTATCAAAACCAAGAAAAGGTGATTAGCAAACTAATGCTGATGAAATTTCATCTTTCTGAAATAAACAATACTGAGATTAAATCTATGTGCGTATTGTCCTTCAAACATCTCTGAGACAGGAATGTATTTCAGTGCAGTTTTGAGTGAATGAAGATGAGATGGACACACCTAAGAATTACAACCAATATATATTTAGTCCCTGTTTTAACAGTTTTGTGAACAAATCTATGTTCCTACTCCTACGCTAAATAATACTATATATATATAAAATACTAAATATATATATATATATATATATATATATATATATATATATATATCTCAGGTAATCCTACTCCTATGCTAAATAATACAAAATATATATATATCCTATTTCTATGCTATTTTATATATATATATATTAATATATATATTTATATATATATATATTTTTAGGCAATTGATCTAGAGAATTGTGACGCAGAGATTTAATGCTGTGAACCAAGTAAAACACTTTTCAACACTAACAAACTGCTTTGCTAGAGTCGCTGCAAGATTTTCACTTTACTGGGTCCCCTACTGGAATGGTATCATGGTACTGAATGGAAACCGGTTGCCCAAATTGAAAAACTATCCTAAGATGTCTCATCCTTAGAGCTGCAAGGTCATACAGCCCTTGTAACAGACAGCTTAACGAAGCATGTGACAGGGTAGCTCCTTTGTTCTCACCACTTTGAAGTTCTTAATTTGTTTTAACCACGGACTCTATTAACCCTGTTTGTTGTCAGGTTTACCTATTAATATCTTCCTTTAATTTTCTAATTTATGAGGTACTAGTAAGCATTATTGAGATTTTATTCTCCCTTTTATTGTAGAAATTTCAATACACTTAGCTTTGCTTACTTATGGGTTTTTGTTTTTGTCTTTGTTTTTCTCAGGTGCTCCTTGAGGAGTTTATGATCTCTCTGTTGGTGTATGTTGCTTTATTTTTTTCCCACTGAGCCTTGTTTCACATAACAAGATAAAGAGTTAAATTTTTCTAATAAAGATAAACTCACAGTCACTGTAATTAAGTCACTGAAATAGCCTCTGTGTTCTCTGCTTCTGCGGCTGTCCTCGCAATGTCAGTCCAGTGCAGTGAAGCCTCACGGTGTGCTGGGTGGCCAGCGATGAGCTCACGCTCGCCTCACTTCCCATTATGATGATGTCATGAAGACCCCGGAAGGAAAGAATGTTCCTGGTGGATGATGTCTGCACAGCTGGGGCTGTAGGAGAAGCCTGGGCTGGGAACAGACAGCCAGAACCATCTGGGCTGTAGTTCGTTCAATGGCACTGAAGTCCCGTGTGTATCTAGGAGAAAGGAAGGGAATTTAAACTAAGCTCAACAATTTGCCTTCCGTTCATCTCAAATGAATGTAGATACTGATTTTTGCCAGAGATATCTGTAAATATTTTACTTAAAGCTGATAAGCCACAGACCAATTTAAGTTTATTTTTGCCTCCAATAAGTATTTTGCAATATCCTGGAGGAGTATTAAAACAGGTCCTGTACAGTCATCTGTTCCCCTTGCTTGGGAAGTCATGAAAACAATGTTGGCACAAGTCATAATTTATTCACTTAAACTGGAAATAATTAAATTTTACCCATATTGTATTTATTTCTAGTTGTACAATCAATGTATTCATGTAGCAGATTTTTTAACTGAGAATCAACCACAGGTTAGAACTAGGGAAAAGACTATTGTGAAAATATAAAATAAAGATTGAAGGTCACAGAGGAGGTGCTCATAAATATACACGATTTCCATAAAATCAAGGTGGGGGGGTCAGTTAGCACTACACACAGCAGGACAGGAGAAAATTAGTGTTTGTTTTCAGTCTGTCACTAGGAAATAAGAATCAGCACTATGCCGGTGCCCAGGAAAAGACGAGGTACTATTCTAACTTGAATCATTTTCCTTATTCGCTGCCATAACCTCTGTGACTGAATTCCCTTTCTAAAATAACCTGCACATGGGCTATTTCATGAGGGTCTTGGCTGACTAAGACCTTCCTCACTCAGTGTAGCCTCTTGCACGAGAGTGGTAAATACTGGCCACAGTGGAGAATAATATGCAAGGCCCATGATGGAAAGGGAGGGATGTGCTACATGGCAGAACTAGGGCTAATGTCAAGTAGCTCAGCCTACATTTAAGTTCGAAACTTCTAGCTGGGAATGAAGCCTCTGACTGGTGTAACTGTCACGAAGAAGGTTGTGCTCAGAAACAGCTTTATGTATGTAAGATTTTCCTTGAACGAACTGAAAATCTAGTTGAAAAAAACAGAGAATTCACATTTTGAAGAAGTACTCAGCAATAAATTGCTAATTGTTTAGTTAAAGGAGTAAAACCTGCGCTAATAGGAAACTATAAAAACTTTATTGAATTCCTAATATAAAACAAATAGGTCAGTAAAAAAAAATGTTGTAGGTTTGCATGCAGAAGTCGTCTAAAGTTAGCCATAGTGACAAACATCTTCAGGGAAGACTGAAGGGCTGTGAAAGAATAAACTTAAATACATTGAAAGCAGAAGTAGGGTTTTATAGTAGTTTAGGCAGCAAAATCTTCAAAATAGTACTACTTATTTTGAAAATATTACTTTATGAGTTAATAGAACATGTAGTTTTTGTTCCTTCAAATTGAGTCACTTGCAGCACTCATCTCTTCAATATCTGCCGTGTAAAATCAGAAAAATTAACACTATAGCAGAGATATGTCATTAGCAAGATAAACAATTTCCTTTTAGGTAAAGGGAATGAAACAAAACAAAGCAGAAAATTAGATTCAATACTGTGTATTAAGATGACTAATGCCTTTATGTAATCAGTAGGCGGTTGAATTAGCTATGACATTATTTCTTTTCTCTTTAAAAGTTTTTGAACTGTATTCATCTGACAGAAGCAAGAATATTTTGTTGTATTGAATCTTGATTTATCTTTCTTAAAAAGTACAGCTTGGAGAGCAGTAAAGGATTTAAAATGTGGGAAATGTTAAAATATTAAATATATGTATATATTTGTGGATACATTAACTCTATACTTTAATAGTCATCCATGCCAATAGAGTGCTGAACTACAAACTGGAACATTAGCTAAGCATGTACTGAATTCTTCAGTACACACTACTAAGGAACATAAAACCACCGTGGTTAGTGTGCTACTATCCAGGGCTCTGTCACCTACTAGCCATGGAAACTTGTCACAGTTACACAATTAAGGGTTTAAGCTTTAATTTCTTGATCTCTAAAACGAGGGCAATGATAGTGATTACCTCACTGAATTGTTTTGATGGATACATAGACCAATATGTACAAACTATTTGGAGCAGTAACTTGAGCATTAATCCTCAAATATTTTCATTGCTATTGTTAGTTACCTATTGTATGAGAAAGGCATGGTGGCACATGACAGTAATGCCAGAAATCTGGGGTGCTGAGGCAGGAGGATGGCAATTTTGAGCCCAGTCTGGACAATTTACCAAAACTCTATCTCTCTCTTTTTTTTTTTTAACCAAGAACAGGTATTGGTACATCGTATACATAATGTTCACATTCATCATGGTTATTTTGTACCTGTAAAAACTCTATCTCAAACTAAAGAAGGACTGTGCATGTAGTTCAGTGTGAAGGTCCTGGGTTTAATACACAGTATGGTCCCAAAAATATTTTAGGCATTTTCAATGACATAAAAAAAAGATAATCTCTATCCTGAAGTAGATTAAATGTCATATTGGGGGGAAAAAAAACAACCTGCTGGATTTGGACTCACACCTGTGATCTCACATACTTGAGAAACTGATGTGGGAGGATTGAATTCAGGAATTTTTCAATTATAGTAAAATAATAGTACAGAAAATAAATATTGTTATCACCATCAGTATTGTCACCATCACTGTCAACACACCATGCTGACCATTGTTTTTGTTTGTCACCATAATAATTACCATGGTAGCGATGACATTGCCTAAATATTTATATTGTGCTCGGTGCTCTTCTCAGATTTTAGTATGTATTAATTCACTTAATTTTTCCACACATCACTGTTAATAGTCTCATAATTGTCGAGTGGTGCATATTAAGAATATTCAGTTAGTAAATGAAGAAGACGTGCTTTGAGATGAGGAATTTTGTCTCCGGATCCCATGCTTTTAGATTAAATAGTTGTATATACATTTAGTACAAGAAAATCACCTTAAGCATTAAAAAATTGAATGGCATACTGCTATAATAATTTTTCACATATTGGTAAATTATAATATATCTAATATGTAAGGTAATTTTAGAAATCAATAAAAATATACAGTCCAAGATAAAATAGGTAAAGATTCTACAGATAGGGCTGTCAAAAGAGAAATACAAATAGTAAGATTAAAACTTCAATATCATTCAAAAAAGTGAAGCCTTTTTGGTAGGTCACAGTAAATATTTAAGGCCTTTATATTTTCTTGTGTTTTCTGAGTTTCCTTAGAAAATAATCAAGACCTCCGGTTTACACCCCCGAGATGAAAAGTGTACTCTGAGATACAAGCTATGGTCTGAGAATGAAGATTTTCATCAAAGATAGTAATAGGATACGAATTGTGTAAGATTTAATAGTTTACCTTATCAAAAATGAAGAATTATCAAAGGATAAGGAGATTGGTCAATATATTTAAGGAGTTTAATTTCAAGGTAGCACGCTCAAGAAATGAGGGCTGATTTCAGGAGAGCAAAGATGTTGCTACAACGTCCATTGTATTAATTACTGAATGTCTGAACCACTAAAATGGCCTTGGGAAACTGAAAGTAGTAATGGATTTAGGGAGAATTCACTTTCTTTCTAGTTTGACGTCACTTTTGAAACATAACTACAAATTTATGAGGTCTTATGTGTTGTTTGGATCATATATACCTTATGATAGTCACAAAAGCCAAGAGAATTGATCTAAGTGTCAGTCAGTGGTGGAATTAATAAAAATGACTTATACAGACACAGAATAATACTTTCAGACCCCCCAAATGATGAAAATCATTCACTGGCAACAACCTGCATGAATCTGAAATAGATCATATTAAGTGAAATGAGCAGAAAGAGAACTAGTGCATAATCACACTGACCGGCAGAGTCCATGAGTCCAAATGTCAGTGTCCTAGAAGTTCAGAGTAGAATGGTGGGTGTCAAAGGCTGGAGAGGGTAGGGGGACCAACGGGATGGGGTGAGGTTGGGTCATGAAGGCAAAGTTGCAATTACATATGAAGAATATGCTCAAGATCAGGGGAATTTTTAAGAAAGGATTTACAAAGTTTAGTAACCAGAGTGATTGGCTTTAAATGAGAAAAGAGACTCAAAAATGGTGTTGTACATTATTACAGCATCTTGTAAAATTTCTCACAAAGAGGTAAAAAGGGCTCTGGGTGAAATATTTCTCATAAATCCCCACGACCAGCCTCTGTCATTGGAATATCAAAGTCTAATTTGATAGTATAGGGCCAGAAAAAAAGCACATTAACCAATGATCATCATTATTGTATTACATTATTGAGAATTTGTTAATCTGAAATCATAAACTGCAGTTCAATGAAGATATATTTAATGCCTTAATATTACAATCTCTTATGGGTGATATCTGTGCAGAAAAACACAATATCATTAAAACACGCAGGTGAACAGAGACTCTAATCAAGGTTAATTAAGATTTGAATGTTAATGCCAGGAGGCTACGGTAGAGTGACAAGTCCACCTCCAAAGTTATGCTTACACTTTCTGGCAGACCCTTGTGCCAGCAGCACACTCTTGCTGGAGAGAGAGAGAGAGAAAAAAAAATCTTTTAGAAAATCCAGTGTTAACTAATTTCTATCTGTTCTTTTTCTGTTTCCAGGCTTAGACTCTAGATATCACTTATTATACTGTGCTGAGTGACACAACTTGGTAAATCCTAATGTATTGAAAACTTTGGCTGTAAAGAATTCTCACCTCTGGATCACTCGAATATTTTCTACAATGTTCCAGTTCTTGGCCGTGATCCACTATGAGCTGATTGAGTTTCCCTCCTTCAAGGAACGGTAAGAGAACCTGCACTATTGACTCACTGTGAGGACTGAAGGAGTTAATACATGTGCAATGCTTAAAGTAGCACCCAGAAAGTGATAAGCACCATGTAATGAAATGCTACTATTGTCATTTCATTCTCTTTTACCTAACTCTTCAGAGAAATATCCCTGCCGAAGACAAGAACTGGCGCAGATTCGAGGTCACTTTCCTCATTGAGGCTTCTACCACTCAATGTGAGCTCAGAAAGTGAGGTCACACTGACGTCCGAGTTGCAGCCGTGTTGTATACTCAATGTGAGAACGTGAACGTATGTGCATTTAACCTCCCTGCACCTTATTTTATGTGCCTGGAAATTTGTTTTGATTTTTCTGTGTTATTTTAAGAACTGAATGCATTTTCTCCAGTATTTAGTAGAATACGTGGTTCAGAGCAGTGCCGATTTTGTAAACGTTGAGTAATTTAATTTGAATGTCAGCCTCATGCTTGTTATTTGTAAAGTAAGTACAGTATTGGTTTTAAAAACTTAATCTGAAGATTTGAGACAATGAATTAAAAGATTTTGCACCTTAAAAAAAAAAGAATGAATTTATAGTGGTTGCTCGCTCACTCCAGGACATAGTAGTTGCTTATACAATGTTTTATTATGTTAGTCATTAATGTACCACTTTCAAATGATGAAAATATGCATCACTCATTGGAAATTGCATCCACTTCCTAAAGTTTTAGGGAATGGATTTGAAAACATTGGAGAAAGATACTCATGACAAATACTTTAAATCACTGCTCTCTTGTAAGGTTGACCCAATATTGAGACATGCTAGTCATTTTTCTTCTAATCAAAATCCTATATATAAAGAATTTTCCAACCTTCTCATCTAAAACCAGGCATGAATGCTCTTACCCACTCAGCACAAATAAATTACCACCTTTGGCTCCTTGGAATTTGAACCCAGAAAAACATAGTAAGTTAGTAGGCTCTTGGCCTAGAAGTCATCATAGATTAAGGAGTTATTGAAGGAGGAGCTGGGGAAAAAAGGCAAACCTCAGGCAAAGAAAGAAAAAAAACACATAATTACCACTGATGAATTTCATCTTTTATACATTTTCTCTCAGGTTTGTGAGATATTATTAAGTGTTAGAAGTAAATCACCCATGTCTGAGATCAATGCTGGTGGTCTTTTGATTTGTTTATTTTGCTTATTTATTTGCAACCAAATTATTTCTAAATTAGACTCTATTTTCCATCATCCTGTTACAACAGTTACAATGTTACAACAGTTACACATACTAGGAAAGTCACAGGGTGTTATAGGTAACGGAAATGGCTTGAGATGAAGCACTGAGCTGTGAACCTTTGCTCTTTTCAGTGTTATTAGGGTATAAAATGCAAAGCACAAAGGCAGAGGAATAACGAGAGATATGGCATGTTATGGTTTGTGTCTAGATGTCCCTCCAAAGCCTCATGAGGTCATAGATGGGACTTTTTCAGAGGTGGCTGCATCTAGAGTGTGTGATGCTGGGATTAAGGGTGCGCAGTTATTAGATCAATCCACTAACTGATTTGACAACACCCTAATCCTGGCAGCCTGGATAAAATATAAGGGAGAGAAAGAGGCTTGCTTATAGGCCTTGCTTATCCCCTTTCTTACCTTGCTGCCTTCTGACTGTTGGCCATGCCACCCTGCTTTGGATCCAGCCGACTGCAAACTGAAACCTCTAGGAACTGTAAACCAAATAAACCTTTCCCCCTTTAATTTTGGGAGTCAGGTATTTTGTCTCAGCAATGATGGAAACTAACTAAGACATGCCATATGCTCACGGACTGTCTTCTCACACTGCTGGGTTTGAAATTCTTTCTCTGTACACGATTAGCCCGAATGCAGCCACGGATTACTTTGCATTTTAGACACAACGCCTTGGTAGTTCTACCTAAATTAGTGTATATAGTTGGCAAATATGGATAAGGGGACAGTTTAGATGAAGGAATATAAACTACACTTAAAAGAATTTTTATATACTAGAAAAATAAAAGCATATTTTATTTGTTCACAAAATGTCCTCAAAGCAATTATAATCAGCTTCTATTTTATACATAATGAATACTGTGCCTAAGATAAGAGCCTAAATATACTTAGGTGGTCTGGGACCACAACTGATTTTGAATCCACAGGTCTCTAACCTCAGGCTTGGACTGCAGAGTTACAGTAATTTTCAAGGATTATTTTACTCATTTCTGAAGAGGTCCCAGAGGCCCTGACAGGAAATGAAGTCACTGTGTGAGTTGAGAATGTTTAATTTTTCAACGCTGTAGAGCTTCTTCAGGGTTCCTTTTTATCTTCTTTCTACATAATAGATTTTCACTTAAAATGTCACTTGGATAAAAAAAAGCAAATCTATGATGGGTTTTTCCTGTTGTGAAGGAAGATACATGTAAATGTATCAAAACTCAACAGGTGTTAGAACGTACACACGGCTACCTTTGAAAGCTACTCATTATACTCTGATACTTACACTGTTACTTAATCATAATATTAGGAAGCAAGACTTAGTAAGCAGCGACATTAGGACATCAGGCACTCTCAAAAGGGAGATGCATGAGCGTCTGTGAGGGAGGAAACTGATGTAAGATGGAAATAACCAAGACCCAATTATTAAGTCATCATTTTTCCTCATTTTAAATCTGGACAATAAAGTCCACCCTTAAAACAGGCAGATTCTATATTAACTAAAGGTAAAACTGTTATGTTTACTTTGAATTGTTTGAAGTAAGCTGTCTATTCCAGCCAGTCATTGGTTAAGACATACCTTTACTGAAAAAAAAATATATTTACTCTGAAAAACCAAAGATTATCTCAATTCTAAGGGAAATTAAAGGGACAAAAAATAGATACGAGGGAGAAACTGGGAGAATCCATTTGCAGTTAAAGTTGAATTGGATCCTATTCAGAATAACACAGACCAGTACAAATATTATGAGACTCACAAGAATAATTTTAAGGTTTCTAGTAGTTACATTTAAAACCACAAAAAGAAACACAAAAGGTAAAATCATACTTTATTTAATACTTTATTTAATATACATATCCAAAATACTATTATAATAGTATCATATAATCAACATAGTCATTAATAATATATTTAATTTAGAGGTAATCTTAATGGAGACACTAAATTTTTATTGGTAATACTTGATCCACTATTGAGATCCCATGAAATTTAAAACAACCAATGTAGATTCACATACAAAATCTTTCCACAGATATTTATAATTTACAGGACCTTAACCAAATGTCACATTTTAAACTTAAACTAACTGAAATTGAGTAATAGAGGCTAAGTTTCACTGTTCCAATATATTCAGAACCAGACCTGTTTCAATTTCAAATGTCAAGTTTCTCATTTTAGAATATTTGCATATGCATAATGATACATCTTGGTGATAGAATTCAAGTCTAAACACAAAATTTATGTAACATAAACACTTTGTACACGTAACTCCAGATAATATTAGGACTCTTTTGAATAATTTTGTGCGTAAAACAGTTTGTATATATTGAACTGCCAAAAAACAAACGTGTCGTTGTCTTTGCCGTCATGTGGACATCCTGGTTGCTTTCATTCTCCACCTGTGTTCTGAGTGCAAGGTTTCTGTGCGCCGTAATTTATTTCATAGCAGATGAAAAAAATCAGTAGCCATTGAAGGAACAGGAAGTGAGTCCTATAACTCACTATAGCTCCCTTCTGTTGGATTGCTTTTTCAAATGTTTCCTGCAGTATCACAAGCCTTCCTAACAACAGTATTTTGTCTTTAAATCTTTCTCTGAATTTTAGAAGTTAGTATGTTGTCTTATTCTGCTACAATGCATGCACCTCTAGTCCTTTAAATAGCCCTTGACCTATGCTTGCCATGTTGACTAGACACTGCTCAGTTAACTGTGTCCTCCTCATCACTATTGCTATGGCAACCTGATTTGTCACCGTTTCAGCCATGTCACCACTGGTCAGAGAATGAACACCCCGATCTTCATTACTGATGTTAATCTCTTCAAGACTCAAATGTCTGTAGACATTTCTTGAGTGAAGATGATCAAGGACTGGACAATTATAGGCAATTGAAATACCAGTTCCTAAAGATACAAAGGAAAACATTGGTAGTTTTTATGCTTACTACCAAGAACATTTGACATCTGCTGGCTCATCTTTCTGCCTAAATGTAACAGAAGTATCTGGAATTTCAAGATCACTGTTTCATTTAAATATTCTCAATGGTTAATGTAGTAATCAAAGAAACAAGATGTGTAAAATATTGGGAAAATAAACTTAATACAGAAAATGTTATTTTTTTTTTTATTTGCTCACTTATTTTTATTTCTGTTGTAAACCTAGAAACTTAACTGGCTTTTTTTTCTTCTTTTTCTCTAAAATAAATGATAGCTAAATCATTGCGCCAAATGCAGTTGTGTGATATTTGGGAGATTCAATTCTAGAGATTTCCTCTATGTATAAAATAATATTTTACCTTGAGTTTACCTTGAAGTTTTCAATTTTTAATGCACTTTCCATGCTTTCTCTATGGTTTTGATGGCATATCATTACAAAGATAAACATGCGACTGAACCCAAGCATTATGTGATGGACTTATTATTGCGGTCAGCTTGAGCAGGACGCCCAGCTGGACTAATTGGTGCGGTTCTGGGTGTAGAGGATCCACCTGAAGGTCACTGGCAACACAACATAAAGAACGGGAGCAGAAGGCTGTGGCCGGCTGCTTCCCAGGAGAAGCTCTGCTGTGGCTGGTTCTCCCGAAGGGGACTTGGCTGTTCTCATCACAGAAGGAGCTCGGGGCCTTGCTGTCATCGAAGATGCCTGCTGTTCACTTCAGGGGAGCTCTGGTCTCCATCTCTGCTGTGAGCATCGTATCCTGGTTCTAGTGTAGATTTCTTCAACCCTTTAGTGCAGACACGGATGTACACTGGACACTGCTGTGGGCTCCCAGCCCTTAATTGAATCTTTCAAGTCTCCTCAGATAGGCATTCTTCACTCTTCCTGCATTTGGGTTGTGTGTGTAAATGTCTTGTATCAAATCTGCTCTCTTGCAAACCACTGGCTCTAGAAATGTAGCTAAAACATATTACATGGTTTCATCTACTTCTACACATGTTTAAATTTCTCCAGAGTTTACTTTTATGGGTAAAAATTATTAAAATACAAAATTATTGGTCCTTTTATGGATAAAATATGATTCCGTTCTGACGATATCTGCTTCCCTTCTAATCTCTTTGTTAACTGCCACAGAAATGGAGGCCCCATTCCTTCTTGTCACAAAATTTTTCCCTGAATTCTTGGTTTTCAGGGTTGCTGATTCGCTTGCATAAATTCTTGAACAGGTACTCTAGTTTTCTCTGTGTGACTAGTAGCGATTATTTTACTCATAGGCAAAATAATACAGAAAAATCAATATTTAAGAAGAATAGCCAATGTTTACACATCTCATGTTTATGCCAAACATTTTTAAAATGCTTCTCTAGAATGGCAGATATATATATATATTTTTACAAAAACGAACAAGGGAAGTATCATTTACTTTACTGTGTAAATGAGGAACAGAGAAATTTGTATCTTGTGCTGCCTCACGTAGCCAGTTAGATTGATGAGTCCAGGATTTAATGGGAACCAACCAACTGAGAGGCTGGTACTGAGAGGCTGGTACTTTATGTGGAGCCCGCGCTTGACACTGAGTTCTGCAACACACAAAACCTTTCTCTAAATTCGCTGAGGCTGGTGGATCTTCAGTTAGGGGAGAAATATCCAACATATTCAAAATGAAAAATTCAAACACAAATAAGCTGAATCATATAGAAATATAATGAGTAAGTGGTGATCACCCTAAGACCAAAAAAAAAAAAAAAGTTTAAGGGGAAGGTTTGTGTAATGTTCAGACTGAACTTGTGAGCTTGAAGGATGAGAGAGACATAATTGCATGACAGGGACGAGATTAAAGAAAAGTTGATAAATTAATAAAGGCTTAGAAATGCACACCTTTCATGGGAGAACACCTGATTATAGTAGGGCTACTGTTTTGGAAAATGGTTATTTTTTTTAAATGGTTATTTTTTAAATACTATTTACGACCCTGGTTCCCATAGAACACTTTCTCTGGGGGCACTAGGGTAGCATCCATCATGGTTTCCTTATCTCGTGTTTCTACCTAGGGAAAAAAATAGTTACATTAATAGGGGAGTAATAAATTAGGCAAAGGGTGCAACATTCGTTATGATCTTCTCCCTCAGGGAGGATTTTTTTAATGTTAGCCTGTGGGTAGTGTTTTCCTTTCTTAGTCCAAAAGCTGACATATTTAAAGAAGGCATTCTGAAATTCTATTCAAGTCCTAGAAACTATACAAATGGAAGGATACAGTGAGTGACAATTCTTCTTCACTTTGGACACATCATTTTGGACACATCTGGGTGGCTATGGGACTTATCTCTCTGAGTTTACCAAAGCAAGTGAAATCAAAACAATGTATTCAAATGTATTGATGATAACAGATTCCTTAAACATGAACTGTTTTTTGGATGATCTCCTTTCCATAAAACAGGTGAATTTCTAAATCAACTCAGAAAAATTTACATATATTATAGAATATAATAGGGAATTCAATAAATATGAGGCAGATTTTCATAAAACTTACACTGCATGTCTAGTATTTCTAGTACACTTCATGTACCTGATGGTATAATACTTAAAGTAAGAGAACATGACATCTAATTAAAAGTATAATTGTAAGCAACAGGCATGTGTTTGTTTTATGCAGAAAACATCCTAACCTGATAACGTCCACTAAAAATCAGATTGGTAGAAGAAGGAATTTTAGAACCTTTTTTTATATGTGACCTTTAGTAAACATGTTTCATGAAATTTGATTTCCACAAGTTAATTTGAAAGAGCTTAGTTTAGAAATGTTGTAGAGAGGAAAAGGGCTTGCCAGGCTACAGAAAAAGACTGGAGGGCAGCAAATAAATCAATCACTCTGATAAAATGTCAAAGCACAAGAGGCAGAATTAGTGCCTCCAGGGTGTCTATGAATTCAGGGGTTCGCTAATGTCTTCATTAAAACCTGAGAAAAGAGAACTGATCAACAACAGGATTTGGAGCTGATCATTCTGCCCCAAATTACTTAGATACCAAAAAAGTTTGAAGTATAACACTATATCCATTTATTTTCAAAAATAAAAGATTAGCATACCTATTTCACAAGACATAATTCAAAATGAAGCCGCTGGATTTAAGCGTAAGTTATAAAATGTTCTATTTGATGTCAATGTATCTATTTGTTTTGACTTCCCAAAGATATTAAAATAATTCATTATTGAAGGCCTCTCTCATATTCCAAATCTACTCCTTATTTGCTGGTGTAAGAGAGGACAATATCATGCCCACTTCTGTGTTTTATTCAAATTTCAAGATGAATGTCCCTTCCGTTTTATATTTATGCCTATCTTGACCCAAGCACCAAGGATGGCAAATGTTGAATTTATACAAAATATTGCAAACACACACTTGTGTTTACTGGAAAACAGAACTCACACAGAGACAAAATAATTATTCAGATAAATAATTTCATTTGTCATCCGTTGGTTTAAAGTCTACAAATACCTGGTCCGGTACTGGGTACTAAGAATACAGAGATCGGGTGTTTCTTGACTTAGATGAAAATGACTTCAGTACAAGATGAAAAAAATAAGAAAATAAAACACTGAAACCTTTCGTTTAGAGAGAGACCCCAGGAGGAGCCTCGATGTTTCTGCTCAGCCACCCTCTTCCCAGCTAATCTCCTTTTTGGTTCCGCTTGGCCAGGCCAGGGAAGGCAGATCAGCGCTCCAGACTGCTCCTTGTACCCTTTGAGAAGGACTTTCTGCTGAGCGGCCGTAGCTCTGTCTGCAGATCTCGGCAGTTTACAGCCAGAGAACGAGTTGCCGGGCAAATATGAATGAACCACATTATCTGCTTGAGATTTGACCAATCTTCAGTCTATATCATACTGTTCAAGGAAAAACATACGCAAACTTTAATCATTTGCAAACAGTTATATCCCCTGCTTAGGGCATCAGGGTACTATAACTATGTAGATTTAACGAGTTCCTCAAGGGGAAAAAAGTTAGAAAAGTGGTTGTTTTTTTATTCTGCAGGACACTGCTACCTTGCCTCACCATAAAAAAGAAAGAAAAGGAATCCTGCGTCTGAGCATCAGATTTTGAGTAATAATTTCTGCAACTATGTAATTCTGTTTGCCTCATTTCTTAACAAATTATGCAAAAGCAAATCCCCTACAGAAACCCTGAGTAATTAAAAAAAAGTTGCATTAGAAGCAATATTTGTATAAAATTAAAATAGCTAATTTCCTGATTATATAAATGATGCAAGTTAATCATTTTAAAAGTTCAAAGCAATGTAGATGATTAAAGAAGAATGTAAAAGTTCACTGAAAAATCTCTATACTCAGAGATAAACGTTAACATCATTTTTCCTAATCATTATTTAATGGCTCTATGTAAGCATAGATTCCTAGCTAAGTGTATACCCTTAAAAAGAATCATATTATGAGTTATGTTATTTTTAAAATTCTGAACCATTTTATTTATTAATATTGATTTTTAGTGACCCCTTCCCTGCTCCCTCTTTCCAATTTCATGAACTCTCACAACCCACATATTCAATATATCATTATCATTTTCTGTGAGTCTTATTATTTATTTTAATATTGTTATAGAATATAAGCACATTTGTTTTTCTGGTTTAAACATAGTTACAGAAATACCTTTAGTCTAACTAGTTAAGTTCTTATTTTTTAAATAAATATATAGTAATCTATGTATCACTATTTTAGTTTATTGAACAGTTCCCCTATTAAAATCAACATTTGCATTACTTAGTTTCCATTCCCTCTAAAACAATGCTGTAGTGTATACTCTTATATTTTAATTTCTGGGGGATCAATTTTCAAAAGCAAAAACTGTTTTAATACCTACAGACATAATGTAGTCCAAAAACTTGGTAAAACATATTTAACAGTACGCACGACACTAGTCAGGAATGAAAATACTCTGCCCTGTCCAAATTCCCACAAACAGTGGATTTATCAGTCTGCTTACTTCTTAATCATTCAGAGAATGGAAAGTGGTATTTTATTTTTAATCCAATTTTCATTTTCCTTGTTTTAAGAAAAGATTTCATGGCTTCTGTGGCAGTTTTCTACTTCTGTGATTACCTATTAATGTCTTTTCCTGCTTTTATTTATTGAGTGCTGAAGGTTTTTTTTTTTTTTTAAACTCTAATTTTTCGAGCTCTTTCTTTAAATTGCTCTCCTTTCACTATTTGTCAGGCATACTGCATGTTCTTTATTGCAACCTGTTACCTGTATTTTTCTATCGTCTGCCGTTTTAGTTTCGAGTTGGTAGATCTTCTACATCAATGTAGTCATCACAAACTTAGTTACCTGATGTGATGTTACTCTTACAGAACTAACCCTGACAAATGGCCCCTGTACCAACATGGAAATAAAGAACATACTTCTGGTATTGTGAAAGCACTATCACATTTGTACACGTATAATTCAGCACAAAAAGATCTATAAAATTGGGACAGAATGTCATAAAACTATACAGAAAAGTAGAAAATTTCTCTGACATATCTTGAGATGCCTAATGTGCAGCTCGCATGAAAGTTTTGTCTAAAGTTAAAGGATTCTGAGGAGCAGAAAGCCCAGGGACTTCCATTATAATATAAAGTTACATTTTTATTTCATTTTGTTTTCATTTTCATATTTTATTCATATGTGTTTGTTTTAGACAGTGGTTACATTCCTTGTGGAGAATTGGTATATGTACATAACACATCCTAATTACTTTTTTTTCATGCCATTTTCTTTCCATCTCCCCCCCTCCATCCGTCTCTTGATCAAACCTGCTCTGTGTCTGGGGAGACACTTCACAGGGAGGGTGGGAAGGCAAGAGGCTGCTTCATCATCATTTTACTCTACACATTTCAAAGATATTTTCTAAATAACAGATTGTTTTCTGAAATAAATTATTCATTCTTTTTTATCACTTATTCCTAAGCTAAGGCTTATAAATACATGATTATTTAAGTAATCGTCCTTGTTATGAATTAGTCCAATTTCTTGGCATGTTACAGAGAAAGAAAAACTGTGTACTTTAACAAATATAACAATAAGCTTCAATAAGCAAATATTATTCATGCAATAATTATTCCAAATCTACAAAATTCAATAGAATCATTATTCCACATTTACAAAATGAACAGTTTGGCAACTTAGTGGCTTGCAAGTTGTCATTCTATGACAGCAATCTTGTGAAATTTTAATGGAGTCATGGTCACAAATTACTCTTCTAAACACAGGGAAGGAATTTTCACATTTTGAATATTATGAATTACTGAAATAGTGCTCCGGGTTAAATTGGTTAGGAGTGCATGCCAAGTGAGCAATCAGAGGCTCTGTCACACAAAATACCTCATGGCCAAAAGTGAATTATTTCAAAAACGCAATTGAAGAAGAGTCAGTTGAGTTGTACACCACTGTCCATCTTCTGCCAAAATGTTCTTTCCATGACTTATAACCTCGTGTAAGAAAGTGAATGAATTGCTTCAGGACAATCTTAGAAACTATTTCGACAATAAGATTGTAACTCACAAAGTGGACATGGTATTTCTAATGATGGGTTTTTTCTTCTATGATTAGAATGGATCATAAAATAATTCATCTTTGACGTTTAAAAGGTACTACAAAATTTGGTAGTTTTGTACTTGAATAAAAATGACTAGGAATCATATTCTAAATAAACTGTAGTACATGGAGTTGGAATCTGCAGTCCTGTGAATGGCAGGGGAGTCAATGAAGAAACAGTTAAATTTAAAATTTGGTGAGATAATTTCTAAAAATACTTATTTTATATTTTTAAATGTGATATATATTCTTGGATGGCAGAAAATACTGACACTGGACCATAACAAAAACATATTTTGAAAAGACACTGAAAAAGCTGGACTCAAGAGATCATCAGAATAATTTCTCTTGAAGAGCTTGGGGATCAGCCCAGATCTTATTAGTGCTATATTGGCATGGCAAACACCGATAAGATTGTGTGTGTGTTTGTGTTGGCGAGAGGGGGCTAAAATGGGGGCCTTTGTCTATCTCTAGCCCAATCCATTGAGATAGTGTCAAAGGAATAATGAGCCAGGAGAGAAAATGAGTGCTTAGAAGTAGGAAGTTTGAAAGCTTGGAAAGTAGGTCAACCAGTGGGTTAATTAGAAGAACTAAAGAGAAGATTTATAAAACAAGAAAAATTGTTAAGAGTGATAGAATTTAAAGTTGGAAGTATTATAATAATTCCTCAGGTGCTATCTATTATCTGGATTGAAATCACTTTTTTGAAATGTAGTTTTGTTTTGTTTTGTTTTTCCTGTGTGTATGTGTGTGTGTGTGCTAAGAATTGAACTCAAGAGACTTGTGCTTGCGAGGCAAGCACTCTAACCACTGAGCTAAATCTCCAACCCCTGTAGTTGCATTTCTTAAAGTTACCTTATAGCCTTAGGAAATTTAGACACAGGTAATAACAAAAACACATTCAACAATAACGTATTTCTTAAGATTTATTAGAAGATAGGTTTGCTCCACTACAGATATGTGAAGCTTAAATCTCCATTATTAAATTCATACATTGAAATAGTAAACCTTGACATCATAATTAAAGAGAATAAATTTTACTTAGCCTTCCTAAAGATATGAATATATCACTTTTGACAATGAAATTGGGAAATTCTTACCTTTTTACATACAAATTAACGGTCATAAAAATTTCCTGTAAAAATAACACATTTCAGTAAATTCAGGTTCTTTTCTTTCTCATAGAAAAATCGCATTTCAAATAGAATAATTAAAGTTCAGGCAGACAAAATTTCTCATTTGGAGTCAAAGAGTCTTTAAAAAGTTACTATAGCATTCATTCTCCAAAATGTTTCCAAGCCAAGACTTTTGGTTTTGTATTTTTCCTGCCAACATCACAAGTCCAGCTTGGATTCAGATAAAAAATACAAATAGTTTCAGAAAAAAAAAATGTTGTGAACTCTAAAAGAAAAATCTAAAAATCTAAAGTAAGTACATAGGGAATT
This sequence comes from Hystrix cristata, assembly GCA_004026905.1. Lineage (NCBI taxonomy): Eukaryota > Metazoa > Chordata > Mammalia > Rodentia > Hystricidae > Hystrix > Hystrix cristata. The sequence continues at coordinate 45,554 of PVJO010003877.1, read as the reverse complement.
AAATAATCATTCTCAAAATTCTGAAATTTATTTGGGGGACCAAAAATCTCCACAGTAAGACCATCCATAAACATCCTTTATTAGGAGCAGTGTTAGAAACTAGCCCAGAGAAGAAATGCCTAAATTATTGTTCCCTATTTTTTATTTTCCTCTTTGAGTGGATCTTCAAAATTAATAGATTAAACCTGTGTTTAGATGTACAATTCTAGGCACAAAATTCAGGGTGCAAATACATGTCTTGAGGACAATTAGGGTGACTCATTCATTCCGGTATTTCTGGATCATGCTTTGTTTGCCTGACACTTTTTAACGCTGAGCATTTCACACCTCAGAACACCTTTAGAAAACAAAAGATTAATCATCTTACCTTAGGGACAATATGAAGTAAGAAAATGTAGTGATACAACTTGTAAATGGAATTCATTTTGGAAAGAGGCTATTGGTTCTTTGAAGTTAACAGATTTCAAACGATGATACTGTATGGACAACACATATAACTATACCCATTAGCTTATTCTGCAAGGAAGAAGATAAATGTAAGCACTGGAGAAAGAACATTTCAATCTGGGATTACAAAACATCTATACTTCTCAATCTCTTATACATGCTCTAAAGCAAACTCCTCATACTATAAGCTTACATGTAAAATACAAGCCTTTGTCCATATATACCTGAAATTGAATATTTTTTCTTTAGATTTCTGTCCATATTCTTTAAAATACAAACATTCTAAAACACAAAATATTATGACCACAATATGTTATTACTTGTGAAGCTACTGCATTGCTTTCTTTGTGGTGGAAAAGCAAAACTAAGCTGCACTAGAACAGGGTTAGAATGCTGGGAGGCTAAAGAGGAAGAAGGAATAAAAAGTAAGTAGGATCAAGACAGTTCAAGTTGGTGAATCAATTTGGAGGAATCTTTAAGAAAAGAATGATTCTCCCTCATTGGACAGAAACACATTCCTAAATTTGATGCTTATTCAGGACATAAGGATCTAGAGACACAAGATATCTTAGCTGTAATATAAAATAATAGAGAGAGAATAAAATCCTTATTGTCTGAAGGCATGTCTTTTACCCTGTTATTACATATCCCCTAATGTGTTTTACAGACCACAGAAGCACGACATGGTTGATTTTCACAGCACTAATGCTGGTAAGCAGGAGCCTATCACACTGCACAGGGTGGAGCCAGTTGCATGGTATCATTACTGTGTGTTTTCTTAGGATCTAAAACAAAGCCATACTTAGTAAATACGCCATGTAGAGATTGCCCTCTTACTAGTAGAAGATAATAATAATCTTCAGGTTTTCTTCCTAATTTTACCTCAAGTCACTCATTTTCTGGAGCACTAAAATAATTATTTAATCCATTCATATTTTGTAATGCTAGAGAGTCAACTCAGGGCCTTTCACATACTAGGCAAGTGATCTACCACTGAGCTACCCTCCCTGTCTCCACTGCAATCTTCGTGTGGTTTTCTTTAGCTCACTACAGTTTGAAGTATTTTTACATATTTAAATAAACATATTTTCATGTATATTTTTGTAACCATTTGTCATTGTACAAATTTGCAAAATTTACAACTGAGAGAAAATAAAATGATTTTAAGTCTTACATCAACAAAAATAACATATTGCCTAATAAGATTGCTTGATTTTGTAGTCAGTTTTCTTTGCTTAACAGTAGGTTATTTTTTCTCAGTTAATAACATACATGTGCGTAAATATATGCAGAAGACAGTGAATGGACTAGGTACATACAGTGTGAATGCTTGGTTGCACCGCTATGCACCACTATGACATGTGATATTACATTTGAAGTCAGACCAGTTAATGTGTTTATGGTTTTTTCCCTCATGTATATGAATCTGTCTCGGTAAAAGAGTGGAATATAAGACCTCCTTGGTTTAATCAGGATGTAGTTCTGGCAAGAAAGATGAACTAAATGAGAAGGGGAAATGTCGAAGGTAGGTATAAAACCTATACAATAAAAGGATTAATATGATGTATCTTGGAGTTTGAACCAGTAGAGGAGAAATTGAGAACAGCGAGAATGTGAAAGACTATAACCATAGTCCACATATAGTCGTGAATTGTTGGAAGCAAGGTCTTGAAAAGGGAAATTTGAAAAGTTAGAGATGCTAGCCACATAATAGGATGTTCAAAAGTAGATGATGAGCAGACTGGTAGTACTGGTAATAGCAAGTGCAGGCCATGACTGAAGTATGGGACATACAGTGACTCTAACAGATAAGCTCAAAGATCTGAGAAGCATGAGTACTGGACACCTTCTATGGGATGTAAATTAAAATTAGTAGCAATTAAGAACAATGATAATAGTAGTTATGAGGTTTTAGAGATGCTTTTCAAAAAAGCAGAATGACCTGCTTTTTATTATTTGATGGTAACAAAAAGGAGTATGTAGTATCATAGGGGTCAGCTAGCGTTTTAGGAAGTACAGAGTAAAGGATTTCAAAGCCTGTAATAATATTTTGCATATATTTATCCTGTACAACATGACATATATATATAACAACATGTTTATACATATATATGATGTATATACATTCATATAGAATCAATGACTCTAATTAACATATACACATCTTCCCATTTTAATCAGCTTTTATACTGAGAATGCTTCATTCGTACTTTCTTGGTAACTTGAAAGAGCACAATATATTGTCAATTTTAGTCACCATGTTAGGCAATTTATCTCTTGCATAGAGACAAACACCTCATAATATCATTTATGTGTGGAATCTATAAAACAATGTCGAACACGGATACAGGGCAGAATGGTGTTTACCAGAGCTGGATTTTATCAATGGAAATTCCAAGGTTCTGAGAATTAGATTAAGTGATTTAGCCGAGGACATTAACAGAATGGAAAGTTAGGTATTGAAGTCGCTTATTCTCTCTTACCCCTTCCCCAGCTCCTAAGCAATGAAACTGTTCCACCAATATAGATAAAATAAAGATTTATTAGTAGGAAGAGAATATTTAAGAAACATGGTGGTGGATTGCTGGCAACCTCTTGTAAACAGAGTAGACGAAACCCAGAAAGTTACAACACTAAGTGACCTGAAATTGCCTCTGATCAAATGTGAATGCTAATCCATGTATCCATATACAAGTTTCATCAGTGGTGTGTAATACCAGAAAGCAGAGCTTCAGAGGTACTGTGGTGAACATGAACAGACTTAATTCTCATTAGGACACAGCAGAAATGAGGAACAAATGCAACGTAAGACTTCATTGCTAACACTGTGAGTGAAAAAAGTCAAGAGAATCAGATTAGACAAACAAGGCAGAAATAATGCTTTTCAAATAGAAATGGATTTTCAATATAAGAACTGTCACCAGAGTTCAGTGGAGAAAAAAAGACCAAGTTTGTTTGTAGAGTGAGGCCCTTGTTCCTCAGTAGGGACTACCTTAAAATCAGCACAGCAGCTTAAAAGTATGACCATGGAGGACGACTTCCTGGGCTGAGATCCCAGCTTCCGCTTCTTCTGAATGAATTGCCTTGGACAGGTTAGCAAAATTTTTAACTTAATATTGTTTGCCTTGATTGTAAGATGTGGATCATAGAAGCGCCTACCTTACAGGTTGTTTAAGTAGGTTAATTTAGTTAATTAGGAAAGTCTTTGGATTAGAACCTGGTGTTTATATGATCTCATAGTACTGATTAAATAAACTAATCATATTGACCAAAAGCATGAATACTTTTATAGCTGAGATACAGCTTGAAATTCACAGTGCTCTATATATGAGTTCTGATACTATCTTTAACTCCTGCATTGCAATGTGGTGATTCAGTATTCCCAGAGCAAATTCATTGGTTTAAATAATTTGCAGTTTTAAAAAGTTTGTGGATATTTAATTTTACTCAGAAAGAATTATGTGATTATGAGCTCTATATGGCTATCAGGAGGCAATGAGTTGGCCTCTAAGGATATAAAATGCTTAATGAAGAGACTCCTTCCAAGAACTCAAGTGGCTAAAACAGTTGAGGGAAAGAAAAGCTTGCTTCCAGCTCAGGGGAGCTGCAGTGTTAAAGGTACTCTAATTTACATACATTCATGCTGTTACCCTCATTTAAAGCTCTTGACAGCTTATGAATATAAAGCCTTTGGGGACTGTCGACTATATGGCAAGATAAACAGATGCCGTGGCCATGCATAAAGGGCTCAGTTTATCTGAATAAGAATGGAGGAATGTAATGTTAATTATATTACGAGGCAAAATTTTAAACTGAAACTATTAAGAATTAGATGAAGGCACGCTGTGTAAGTGGGAAGTAAATGAAGAGAGGCAAAGTTTTCAATAAAGAAGGGAGGAAAGTATCTATTTTAGCATGGGAATTTGTCTGATTACAAGCTTAACCAACCATATCAAAGTAACACCCATGCTTGAATGAAAGATAATGATGTCAAATTAAACTCTACACAAAAGCCACAGAGAGGGTCCAAAGTGTACCCTTCAAAAAGTCCGTATTTCTTGAATTTATATTCTCATTATTGTTGCCAACCTGATTCTGACCTCATTATATAGTTCCCAGGCTTGCTCTCTGGTTCAGTAGATATTTATATTGCTTGGCTCAAACTAACTCTATGCCCAAAGTTTAAATTTCTCCTGGAGAGGAGATTAACCCAGTCCAGAGGCAGTAATATTTTCATTTCATATTTTAGCAGGAAACAATAGCAGCCATAGGTAAGGAAGTGAGCGTTTTAAAATGCTCACATTTCCATTGATATAGTTCATTAGTGCTGTGCTGTCACCCATTCTGGACAAGAAACATAATAATAAGACAGATAAACTCAGAAAAGACATCTGATGGAGTCCTGAGATAACCCCAGGAGAAATGGACTCAATTCCAGAAAATCATTTCCCTCCTAACATTTCCCCAAATTATTTGCATGTGGCCTGTAGACATGCAAATAATACAACAACAACTCTAAAAGAAAACAGCTGGAGAGCATTTCATGAGTTAGAGTAGGCATAGGTTCCTTAAATAGGAAAGAAAAGTTGGATACGTTGGAGTTAATTCATAGTCACGTTCATTAAAATACCTCTTTGAGAGAGAGCAAAGGAAAATCAGAGTGGAAGATATTTGTAAAACATATATCCAAAAAAAGACTCATACACAGAATGAGTCTGATTCTTTTTAGACAATAGGAAAAAGATTAAACAAAATATGAGCAAAAATGTGAACAGGCACTTCATAAAATATATCCAAAGGGATAATTAATATACAAAAATTACCACATTCATCAGAAAACTGTGTATAAACTCACAATGTGACTCAACCACATACTCATCCAAATAATAAAGCAAAAAAGAGACAATTCTAGATGTCTACAAAGATTTGGAGGAACTGGAACTCTCACATACTTTCTGAGGGAATATTGGTATAGGAACTTCGGAAAATGGTTGAGTATTACCTCTTAAGGTTGAAAATTCCAGCTATCCTAGTTTCAGGCATAATCTTTGTAGAAATGCATTTGCACATTCATCAGAAGACATATAAAACAATGTGCACAGTAATATTACTCATAACTACCCAATACCCAACCTCACTAAAAAGGATAAATATGTGGTGGCGTAGTCACCAAGGAATTCTCTATAGTAATAAACATGAATAAATTACTTCAATATTCAAAAACAAAATTAAACCCCACAAGTATTGAGCCCAAGCCAACAGACACAAAGGAGTTATATTTCAAAATGTCATTTCTTGCACTTCCCAAAGAAGAAAACTAATCTGTGCTGAGAGCAGTGATTGTACTTGTTTCCTTCTGTAAGAGAAGCCAGGGCTTCTAAGTGCTGGATATTCAGTATTCAATTCAGTTATTTATTATTTGATCTGGGAGTTGGTAACAAGGATTGCAAATTTTTAAAAAATTTAATCAACTTTTCCTGTTACAACTTATATAATTTCCTGTATGTACTTTATATTTTAATAAACAAAATTTACTATAAAATGTATAAATCAAGAATTCTTAATTGTTCAAAAAAGCAGATACTGTTTAATGATAATTTAGCATCATGTGTTTAAGCCAATTTCCCATTGTAACTGTATCAGTTTGTGTTGGCCAGGAAATGGAAATTAGTACTTTGGGAACATTTCACTATATTGTTTTTCCATCCACAGCTAGTTAATTAATTTCTACCCCCAGTATTAATCTAATCTACCTACTAGTGAAACATGTGATCTGAGTAAAGTCACTACATACCTTGAGACTTTTCTTTGTTGTTTGTAAAATGAATTCGAACTGGATGAATAGCAGTTTGATATAACAGAAATGCGATGAGTATAAGCCACGGTTTTTCATTCAAATCTCTGCTTGTGTCTTTATACACTCATAAGTTATCTCCATGCCCCTCACTTTCTTTATGTTTAATGGAAGACAACTCAACTCTGTGTGTATGTGTCTGTGCACGCACGCGCGTGTGGTTTTAAGAATTTGTATGTATCGGTATACATTATTAGCTATTAAATTATAGTTTTGAACATTTATAATTTCCTCTCTCATGATTTTTGAATTGCTTCATAATTTAATGGTTTTTCTTTTATTATTTCTCTCAAAATTTCAGTATAGTAGTATATGTTCATTTTAACAAAATAGTAGTTTGAAATTTTTAATCTTTAAGATTTTATTGAAAGTAATGTTAAACATACAGAAAAGTTGCAAGTATAAGATTAGCACACAGCTTACAATGTATCTTTAACTCAGTTTTATTGATTCTTAACATTTGCCCAACATCATTTTTCACACTCTATTTTTCTCCCTGTGTGGTGTGTATGCTTTTTAAAACATTGCAATAATTTGCATATATCACAACATTTTCAGGGGGTGTTGGGGATCAAACTCAGGGGCGCTCTACCACTGAGCAAAATCCCCCCCCCCTTTTTGAGACAGGGTCTCACTATGCAGTTCAGACTGGCCTTGAACTCACTATGCAGCCTAGCCTGACCTTGAACTTCCAGTGATCCTCCTGCCTCAGCCTCCCGAGTGCTGGGATTACAGGCATGTGCCACTACGCCCTGTTATCACAACATTATGCCACTAATTTCTCACAGAAAGAATAGTATTCAAGTGCAGTTATCATTCAGTAAATTTTACATTGATGTGATATTTTTGAATAGTTACTATCTTTACTTTTTCCAACTGATTTTATTCTACCTTTTCAATATGGTTTCCTTCATAATATTTTTATTCACCTATAAAAGATCCAGCCAAAGATCAAATGTTAGATGAACTTGTGATACTTCTTGATTTTTTTTAATGTAGTGTATAATGACAGCAATTTATTAAGGATTTTGAATGGTATTATTACTGTGCTCCTCATTTAGTTTCATACATTTCCTCATGATTAAATTTGTAAATTCCCAGCACGGACGGTTTATCAATGATGTTGTGTATTTCTTATTGTGTTCTACTGATAAGAGCACACATTGACTATCTGCCTCTCATGAATGGTGTTTATTTTTAATCATCTGTTTGGGACTATGTATACTTCTCCATTGCACTAATACTTTCCTTTTAACAAATAAATAGTCTTAAAACAGGCAATAGTAATATTTGGGCTATTTATTTGACACAGAAAAATGATTCAGAAACTCCTGTGTTTTGTCACAGTAAAGAGTAGATATACTTAAAATAACCCCATGAGACCTGAACCAATTTTTGTGCATTGCATTTAGAGGAATGAATCAGAATATAGTTCTTTATTTCAATTTTTATTTTTATTAATACATGTTTGAGTACATAGTATTTACCATCATTGTGGGGAGTCAATACATGTACATAACACATCTTAATTCATTTTTCATTGCCTTCCCCTCCCCTCCATCCCCACTCCCTCCATTTCTTGGTCTCCTTCCCATTTAACAGATCTAGCTCACTGTTCCTTACTGTGGTCAACCTGAGCAGGAACGCCCGGCTGAACTGAGTTGGTGTGGTTCTGCACGCAGAAGATCCACCTGAGGATTGTTGCCAACACAGCATAGAGGAGAAGAGGAGCAGAAGATGGCGGCTGGCTGTTTCCCAGGAGAAGCTCTATTGTGGTTGGTTCTCCTCAAGAGAACTCAGCTGTTCTCATCACAGAAGGAGCTCGGGCTTTGCTGTCCTCAGGGCCTTGCTCTTTGCTTCAGGGGAGCTCTGGTCTTCATCTCCTCTGTAAGCATCAGATCCTGGTTCCAGTATAGATTTCTTCTGCCTTTTAGTGCAGACACAGAGTTACACAGGACATTGCTGTGGGCTCCCAGACCTTGATCGGATCTTGCCGGTCTCCAGTGCATAGATAGGCATTTGGCACTCTTCCTGCATTGGGCTTGTGGGTGAATGATGTAACTTGTAAATGTCCATTGACTCTAGAAAAGTAACTAATACACTTATCTTTTAAATTGCTCTTTGTTTATATTTTGTGTTTGTAATATAAGAAAAATCATACAATATTTAAGCTTGTGTGTCTGATTTATTTGATTTAGCATTATGTCTCAAGGTGCCTCCATTTTCCTACAAAAAACTGAAGTTTAGCCTTCTTTATGGCAGAGTAGAAATCTATGGTGTATAAACATCATTTTTTATCCATTCAACTGAAGATGAATATGTAAGCCATTTCCAAGATTTAGTTATTATGAATTGCACTGCTAAAAACCTGTGTATACATGCATAACTGAGATAAGATGTTTTCCAGTCGTTTAGGAAGCTAACTAGAAGGTCAATAGCTGGGCAAAATAAAATTTCTTCTTTTAGTTTCTAAGGAATTACCATACTGATTTTTATAGTGGTTGTACTATCGTACCTTCCCCAAAACAATGTAGACGTGTTCCTTTTATCTGAGCAGCCTGGCCAGCATTTGTTACTATTTCATTTCTTGATTAAAGTTATTCTTTCTAGAGGAAGATGCAGTCTCTGTGTAGTTTTGATTCGCATTCTCTAATAGCCAGATATGTTGAATCTTTCTTATGTACTTATTGGCCATTTCTACTTCTTTTCTACCTCTTCTGAGAATTATCTTTTATTTTAGGAGGTTTATTTATGCATTTATTTATTTTTAGTTCCTTACATATTCTATACATGAGTCCTCTGAGAAATAGCGGGCAAAAATTATTTTTCCCATTCTGAGAGTCATTTTTTTTCATTGTATTGATTGAATTTGATACTGTATCATTTACAGAAAGTAAGTTCTTCCCTATGCCTATGAAATTTTTTTCTTTTTTTTTTTTAGTGTTGGGGATCGAACTCAGGGCTTTGTGATTGCAAGACCACTGAGCTAAATCCCCAGCCCCAAGAATATTTCTATTATATCTTCCACCAGATTGTTACTGTTTTGACATTTAGATCTCAGGTCCATCTATTTTGATTTTAGTTTTGTATGAGAGATATGAGTCTAGATTCAATCTTCTGCATGTAAGTAGCCATGTAAAGAGGCTATCTTTCCTCAAGTATGTGTTTTGGGCCCCTCTGTCAAAAATCAGGTGGTGGAATGTATCCCTACATTCTGTTCCACTGACCCACAAGTCTGTTTCTGTACCAGTAACATGCCGTTTCTATCATGGTAGTTTTGGCCTGTGTTTCTCTTTTGTTGTTGTTGTTTTACCTTTATCTTTCATGGGAATTGAGGTATTTCTAGCTTCCAGGAATGACTTTGAGAGTATTTCTTTCTTTTCAAATTCATTAAAGAGGTTGTGGATTATTGGCATTAAGTCTTCTCTGAAGATCACGTAGAAGTCAGCATTGACTCCACTGGGACATGGCTTTTCTTTTTGTAGGTTTATCACTGCTTTGATTTCATTCCCTATCATTGGACTAGGCAGGTTTTTTTTTTTATCTTCTTTGTTCAGTTTTGCTAATTCATATGTATCTAGGAATCTATCCATTTCTTCTGAATTATCCAATTTATTGCAGAATATGGATTCAAATAAATTACTAATAATCCTCTGAATTTTGGTGGTGTCTGTTGTGATTTCACCCTTTTCAATACTCACTGCATTGATCGGGGTCTTTTATTTTCTTCTTCTGGTGAGACTGGCTAAGAATATTGTCTATCCTTTTTAAAAATCAACTCTTTGAATTATTGATTCTTTGTATTATTAGTCTCAGGTTCATTAATTTCTACTGTGATTTTTATAATTTTCTTTCTTGTACTAGCTTTGGATTTGAAATGTTTTTCTAGGATCCTGAAGTGCATGATTAGGTTATTTATTTGGGCTTGATCTTTTTTTTTTTTTTTTTTTTTTCTTTCTGATGTGGGTATTCATGGCTGTAATGTTCCTCCTTGGGACTGCTCTCATTATGTCCCATGAATTCTGGTATGTTTTACTTGCATTACTGATTCTAGGAACTGTCTAACTTTGTCCTTGATTACTACTATGACACATAGATTATTCAAGATTGTATTGTTTAATTCCTTTGTGTTTGCGTACTTTCTGTGGTTTCTTTTGTCACTGATTTCTAGTTTCTTCACACCATCATCTGATTATATGCATGAGATTTTTTTTTATTTCTTGCCTTTATGTAAGCATGCTATATGAGCTAGTATGTGGTCAGCTGTGAAGAAAGTTTTGTGTGCTTCCAAAAAGAGTATGTATTCAGTTGTTGTTGGATGGCACATTCTGTAGATCTCTATGAAGTCTATTTGTTCAAACATTTGGTTCAACTTTGATATTTATTTTTAAGTTTTTTTTGGAACTGTCTGTGATAGAGGAGTATTCAGGTTCCCTAGTACAATGGTGTTGATGTTTATGTGATATTTCACATAATTATCTACTAAATACAACAATTATAGCCCCACTAATAAAGGAACAGTATTCAACAGTAATAGCATAGGATTAACCGTGTAAGGTTTCATAAAGCTTAATGCTTATGTAAAGATAGAGTGGGTGAGGAAACAGAATGAAAAAATAGAATTTGGAAACTAATCAATGAAAGCTGAGTAGAGAAATGTAAAATAGAGGATCCCACTGAGAAGCAAAAGAAAATTAATTAGAAATTAATAGTATTAGACAAAAATATAATGACAAACAATAAAAAGAAAAAAACAAAAAACAAAAAAAATCAAGAAAAATTAAATAAAAAGAAAATAAAGGAAAAGAGAAAAAGAAAAGAAAAAAACCCATGATGGGAAAAGACAAAAAATGAGTAAAACAAAACAACAACAACAACAAAAAAACAACAAAAAAAACACTCCCCTGCATGTTTGGGTAAGTGGCTTCTTTTCAACACCTGCAGTCTTGGAATCCAGCAAGTCACAATTTTCTCCACTTAGCTTTATGGTCTATGGGTTTGTGAAATATACCTCCCCCACATTCCAGAGTCTCCTCTGTTCATACACCCCAGACTGTGGCAACCATTCAAGCCAAGCCATGTCCTTTCTTAGGCTGGTAGCTAGAGATAGCAATCGTACTACTGTCTCTGCTGGATGAAAGCAGTGAGCCAGTGGCTCGAGTAGAGCATTGGACTTAATATCAAAACTCTGAGATCCAGCCATCTCCAAAAGCCACACTAACCAGGTCTGGTTTCTCACTATGTAGTGTGGAGCTCATGTCATTTTCTGCCTGAGTTTAAAATTGTCAGGGGTTATATTTAGCCCACATCCTTTCCATGGCTGTCTCACCTGGCTGTCTCTCACATAGTCACTCTTGGAGGGTAATGCTAGAAACCCTGAAGTGGAGTTGTCCAATGGCTGTTTTAAACAATTAACTCCTTTCCAAAATGGTGCCTGATTAAACAATCTCTGGCCATCTTGTGGGTGCTTCACTGGGTTTCTTCTCCTCCAGTTGGCTGTGAAGGAGTCATTTTCAGAGTAAAATCCCACACTAATTTTGTAATTTATGATACCTCTGGGCTTTCCTTGGGACTACCGGTGCTAACCATGTCTGTAATTTCTCCATGGATCTGCAGACCCTCCAGACTTATCTCCCTGGCTCAGAGTTTGGCAGGTGGTGGCTGTGCTAAAGCATGAAATCCATGGACACAGAGTTCTTTGGGAGCCAACACATGGCTTTGTTTTCTGAGGGGTGCTGTTCCATTGTCCTCATGGGTGCACTCCTGGATCTGTACATATTTCTAGGGACTTGACACTCTCCTGGTAGAAACCTTGAACACTGACGGGAAAGAGTACATACACAATTGATCGATGTATTTTTTCTCCCCTTAAAAAATCCATGTGGTTGAAATCTTCACTTCTTAGTTGACAATATTACGAGCTTTTTGGAAGTGGCTAAAACATGGGAATAGAGCTCTATAAATGACACTAATACTCATATAAATGGGGCCCTAAGGAGGTACTTTGTCCCTTTTGCAATGTGAGGTTGGAGTGAGACAGCTATCTATGAGGAAATCAACCCTCACTAGATATCAAATCTGCTAGCACTTTGATCTTAATTCCAGCATCCAAAACTGTGGAAAAATTTTTTTTCATTTATAGGCCATCTAGTCCATGGTGTTTTGTTTCAGGATCCTAAATGATCCAAGACAACATATCTGGAATTTAAATTTGAGTAGTTTCTTTGGGAGAATGAAGATTTGTGCATTTTGCTTGTAAATAACAAGTGTAGCTAACATGAGAATGTAAATAAATAGTACCCATGTTATTCCATAGCAGATCAAATTGTAATTTATATTTCCTCAGTGAAGTTACCCGATGGAGGATTACTGAGTACTTATAAAGTTTTTGCCCAAAAGATGAAAACTTTTGTCTGAAAAGAATCTCCACAAATCTATCATCCTTACAGTTCAAACTGCAGCTCTGTTTCAGGTTTTCCATTATCTCATGGATGTTTAACAATGAATCACAACAAGATTAAATGAATCAGCAAAACATATTAGTAGCTACCTTATTATCTAATTGAACACATCTTAGTTTATTAGAGATAAAAATTATATATATATATATATATTTTAACACCATATATTCTTCCAGTTACAGCTTTTTATTGTGAATAGATTAAAAGGTATATAAAAGTAAAATCTGTCTATAAAATCTGTACATTTGGTGAGAGGGTTTCCCTTCCACAGATGCTTCATTGCACCCTGTCTAAATATAAAAAATAAATTAAGCTTAATATTTCTGAATTTAGGTATGTAGATTAGTTATATCCATGTAGATCAATTATATAATTAAGTAACCAAATTTGGTAACCATATTTGCTTTTTTTAAAATATCAATTATTGGTAAAAATAATAAAGTTGATACATAATAACAATGTGTATTGAAGAAGGCATATGTTCATGTATTTTAAATTTGATATTGCTGATATTGATTCCTAAAGTATATTGAAGTGGCTTTATTCAGATTTACAGAAATGCTTCCAACAACTCTTGCTCAATTTACATATCTATTTGCTCATGAAGGCCAAAGGTTCTATCCTTGTATCTTCATATACGTCATCAAGTGAATTGTATAGAGTGTTCTCTCATATATACACAGAAATAAATGACTTGCTATGTGCTATTTGGGCGGCTATATTTCATAGGGGAAACAAAGTGAGAGGGAATATTTATTAGAGATATTCAGGTTCCACCTACAAACTAAAAGGGGCAACAAGAATTTGTGCAGGTATTTTCACCCTGGTTTGCAAAGATCTTTTTAATAGAGCCTCTGACATGATGCTGAGTTTTCTACTGGTTGTCAGTTGTTAACTATCAATGTTCTTTAGAATCTTTTTAACTCCAGTGAGAAGCCTCTTCTGAGGTTAAAGCATGTTTGCTGGGACTCCACATCTAACAACTTGCTGACATGAGGTCTCTTATACCAATGTCAGAATGAAGTCTGCAGCATCATAAGCCGCAGAGACCCAACTTGAAAGACCACCATAGGGCCTTCCCTTAGACTACACCACAGCTGAAATTCTTTCTCTTTCAATTTTGCTTCTTTTCTTTCTTCTTATAAATGTTGATTCCTCAGGTATTTCCTAATACCGGTAAAGTGTGAGAAACTCCTTGCAAGCAGATTCATAGAGAAGCTGGGTTGCATGGATACCCATTTATTTTCTCAGACAGAGTTTCAGAGTCCCCACAACAAAATTTTTAAATCCCAAAGTGATGAGAAGTCAGAGAAACTAAACTTTCTCTTATGTCAACAATATTGGTTGTTTTTGTTCAAAATAACATTCTGTCCATTCAACACATCATTCTAGAATTCTTAAACTTAAGCAAGCAATAACAAAAACCTCTGTTATTTAGATGTCAAAGTGATAAATACTTACTGGGTACTACTGTATTCCAAAATTTAGTAGCTCTTTGCTATAGTAAAATCAAGCCCAAAGAAATATATAGTCCTGCCTTCTTTATTTAATTGATTTCTTTCCTATTTTATATTATAAAGAAAACCATGTAATGTTTTAGGCATAGTTAATAGGAATCAGAGAAAGGATTTGGCTTTGAATGAATGAAAATTTTACTAAGAATAAATCACGTACACTATTTAAATATTTGCAAACAGACGCAGTGAACCATCGGTTAAAGATTCTGGTGGACCTAAAAGTGAAGTGGGAAAATCTTTAAGGACAAAACCAGGTCACATATGTGACACACTTCAAAGAATTAAAGGTAGCGTAGACCATGTGTCTGCTTCATCTGTGCTGACTAGAGAAATGTAAAATTAAAACTTTTTAAATGACAACAGAATGTTTTAAATGAAACAAAGTGGATAGTAAAACCTCTAACTTCAAAGAATTAAAGGTAGACCCACTTAAATATTAGAAAATATCAATGGTTAGAAGGATAAAAATGTGAGGTACATAATTATTTTCATCAATTTCAATGTGGTAATAGGATAATTAGCACATTTTTTAAAAAGAAGCAAATTATCTTCTCTGATGTGTTTACCATTTTAATTTTTTCACTTCAGCCTGTTTATTGGGATTCTTGCTCTGCCAGATAATAAGCTACAGCAGAGTATCAGGGTAAAACATTAATTGCGAGAATTTTTAGGCTAAGTCATACATAGTAGATCACCAATGAAGTTAGAGAAGCCAATTGTGGGCTGAAATTTACAAATGATAGGAATTAAATACTGGTGGAGACTTTGTTTCTACCAGCAAAATACTCACATAAAATGTTACGATGGTTACTAAAGCAGATCTGCACTTCTCCTCTGAAAAGGATTCATACAAACACGAATTATTTAGTCAAACGTGCAATGACACAGGCAAGACGAGGCACCGAGAAGTGTGTGTTGCCTGGAATAAAAGAATATCTGTTTCCAGAGATACTCAGCTTTGCTATGTTGTTTCCAATTTTTGTTTTGTTTTGTTTTGTTTTTTGTGCTGGGGATCAAACGCAGAGCCTTGTGCTTGTGAGGTAAGCACTCTAACCACTGAGTTAAATCCCCAGCTGTTGTTTCCATTTTATGAGGAGATCAGAGAGAAACCTGGGCTGAAAATGTGAGCAGAAGAATTTAAAAGTGTGTCAAGCAGTAAGGCTTTAGAAAATAAAGGGTGGAGTGGGGAAAAATGAAATAGGTAGCAAAGGGCAAGGAAATCAGTAAGTAAATACAGTACTGAGAAAATTAGAGGGTGAGAAAAAGAAAAATAGGATCCATGATCCCTCCCTGAACAGGACCTATGTTCTAACAAAATCAGATGTTTTTTCGTTTTGTTTTTTACTATTAGTCAATAAAGTTTCATTCTTTGTTTCCTAATTGAACTGTCAACAGAAGACCAAGAATGGCCTGTAATTTAGTTGCATGGAAGTCTTTTTTCTTTTTTTTAGACTATCTCGGTTTGAAATTTCTATAATTTGAGGGCTTGAACAATTATTTTATGTCACTATCAGTGAACATTCTGAACATAGGATAGCAGGGATTTGTCATACTCAACAATGAAATGACATTTTAGATTATGGAAAGGATTATAGAGTTGACTTCATGTAGCATCTTTTACTTATATAAATAACTATCTAGTTGAAAATGTTCGAAGTCCCACAAAAAGACTCCATTATTCTAATTGCCAAACCAAGATTTTTCCTGAGAACAACCTTGTATGCTTAACTTACCAGAAAATCCTAGCTAATGATTTGGAAAATTCGAACTGTAATCAAATTTATTGTTTGCTCTATTTCCTCCCTACGTTATACCTCTTATATTTAAGAGGATCAGCATATTTAAATAGCTTTAGAATTAATAATAGTTTCTGGGAATTAAAGAAATGCTTTCTCCACTAGTAACTTGTTCACTTATTTGTTTGAATTTATGTATATTTACCCATGTAACCTGAGCACTTTGTATTGTCAACGTCAGTGTTATTCTGACACAGCAGTTTATCAAAAAGATTAAAGTGGAACTGCAGCTGGTAGTATAATAACAGCGTAGACCATGTGTCTGCTTAATCTGTGCTGACTAGAGAAATATAAAATTAAAACTTTTTAAATGACAATAGAATGTTTTAAATGAAACAAACTGGATTGCAAAATCTTTATCTTATCTGTAATTTAATAAATGGATAGCTACAATTCAAGGAGAACAGTCATTCATTAAATTGTTTCTTTCTGCCTTAAAACTACAAAGTATTCATATTGGCTATCTTTAATGACTTAATGCTGGAAGACGCACAGTGTGAAGTCCTTCTTAACTTATAAATGAGATGAAACATTTATAAATATTTTAAATATTAAATTTGACTTAAAAGAAATCTGTTTTGGTGGAGATGTTTACATTTTATTAATTAATTTGAAATTTTAATTTTAATGTCACAGAGAGACTTATTTTAGTGTGTATAACCCAAATCTGGTAGATTGCTCTTTTCATATTCTACCAACTAATTGGCTTCAAAAATAAACTACTGGTGACTAAAAAACATAATTAGCAAATAGTTTTGTCTCCTAAATTTAATAACACTCTTTTAACCCACAGCCAACGAAAAGTAGAAACTCTGGAGTTTTAAATATGAAACATGAATTATGAAAAATTGTTGCTGCTTTGATTAGAGTGTAGAAATTTCTAGGGTTATAATCATAATTTTCACCTGAAAGAAAGCAGAAGCTCTGAAGATTATTGGAATATAGAAGAAATGGGAAACACTGGATTATTCATTGTTAGAGAATGGTATTTATGATTCTGTGGCCATAATTTTCCAAAATACCTATGTATCAGCAATATTACAACAACACTGATATATATTTATATATGTAAACTTCCTGAGTCCAGAACTGCATACACTATTATGCAAAGTGTTAGAATATTTCTATGTTAAACTGCACCAATCGACGGTGAAGCTCAAAAATATTTGGAAAAAAAATGAAAAGCAGTCCTCTGGATCATAAGTTACTCTATGTGGCAATCTTTATGAGACATTTTTATAAACACTTGTAATCACAGATAAATGAAACAAGGATAAAATCTTAATCTGCTCTGATAGTTTTCACACATTTCAATTTATTGATCTATATTTTTAGTAGTGCATTTTAAAATGAATCCTTCTGTGGAATTAATTATATAAAATACTTCTTGTCAAAGGTCCTAATAATTTCTGATTGTCACAAACATGTAACTAAAAGAAGATGTCACACAAGCTTGAAGTTATATGAGTATAAAAGTCACACTGATTTTTAAAGATCAGTGAGTGTGGTCAGTATTTGCAATCCATTTTGCTACTTCGTGGACAGGGATGTCTCTTCCTTCTTTAGAAAGCACACGAAACATTGAGGTATACTTGTTTCTCTTGAAGTCATGTATGTTTCTGGGTTTTGTGGTAACCCTCCACTCTACCTCCCTTCTATCTTATCTCAAAACCCTGTACACGTTTCTCCTAAGATATCCCTTAGTCATAGAATGTTTAGAATTTTGGAAGCAAAGAGAGTAATTATTAGGAAAAATTTTCTGTTGCTATAACAGAATATCGGCCATTGGGTAATTTATAAAGAAAGTAACTTAGGGTTTGTGCTGGAGCTTAGGAATTCTGAGGCAAGGAGCCACATTTGGTGAGGGTCTTCTTGCTGGATAAAGTTTTTACAGACTGCCAACAAAGGAATGGAAAATTATGCCAAGGATATCAATATTTATCTCTGATATTTGGTGATATTTAAGTGACTCATGTCTACATTTCTTTTGAATAACCATGTGAGGAATTGATGCCTGTCAGATATGAAATTTTTCTCATCAAAAACATGTAGGCAAGAGACCTTGTCTCCATTCTAGAAGGGAGATAACTTAGTGCAAATACTAAATTTGTAAATGAGAAAGAAAAATGACTTGCTGAAAAGTTATTTTTTATTGTTAAGCCATAATTAAGCTGCAGTCCCTACAATGCAATCAGTGCTGTTTTCGTTCCCTTTGCTTCCAAAGGGCAAATATGTCCCTTCTCTCACATGGTAGCTTAACTCCACCCCCCACCCCACCCCCCGCATTCATGCAAATGAAATGCAGCTCTTAATAAAAAATGTTTTTGTTTCCAGTGCTGGGTGGATAGCTCAAGGGTACCCATTTCATGAGCATGGCAAGGCCCTGAGTTTAATCCTCACCACACACACACACACACACACACAGAAAATCAGCACAAGTTTTGAGTTTTCTCTTTGACAGTTACTGTTATTCTGTTATTAAAAAAGAGTTCTAAAACTTCTGCCTATGTATTCAGCACTTACAAATTTTTGAATAAGGAAAATGAAATGAATACATTCGCTGTGAAAATAATGATTCCATTCTGCAGCTGATGCAAACCTACTTTCCCTGGCTCTCTTTTCTATTGCTTTTTTACTTTTATTATTTTTTTCTATTGCTTAGCTAAACTTCTGGCCTGGTATCAACCCAAAATGTCTTACTCTAATGAAATGCATATTCTTGTGCAACTTCAACAGCCTAGAGAAAATAAGACTTTCCAGCAATATTGCTTCATCAGGTGAGGCTGAATATTTATTTCTGGGAAAATATTTTCTATGAATTAAGACAGCTCTACACTGGCTTTTGGAATGTCAAGCTGCCAAATGATCTCTTACTGGTACTTACTCAAAGTTCCACTTAAAGAAATATTGTTTGTCTCACCTAGAACGGTGAGACACACTATTGAAAAGTAAATATCCAAAAATACTCTAAAGGTTTGTATTTGGTTAATTGAATTTTATAAAGTAGAAAATAAGTAAAATGTTTATTTTCCAAGTCTCGAATTATATATTCCTTTTCAGACTATTGACAGCATGTTGCAACAAACATTAATATCTGTTTTCTTTTACTCTCCTGTTTTTCATTTCAAAGGCTAATTGGTAGAAGTTTCCGAAAACTTGGAGCGATTGGCTAACCTTTAACCATGCTAAAGGGAGCTGTATCATCTTATGAGACATAACTTTTCCTCCAGATCAGACATGCATTGAGCAGAGTCCTTCTTCTGTAAGTCTTTTTGAAAGTGATGTGTGTGAGGAGGAAGAGTCCTCCCACCTGGCATCCAGGAACAAATGGACAGACAGAATGTTCTGTGCCCTCCATCCTCGCATTTGTATATGGTATATCCAATTAAGAACATCAATAATGGAACAAAATCACAGCAGATGCAAGTCTACTTTCTATTGACTTTGAAAAGATTTAACTTCTAGCCACTTCAAATAAATCTCACAAAATTTACATAGCATGATCTTAACTGAAACCACTTTCATCCTAACGATTTTTGGCTATTGTCTTGAACTTCAGTATGCATCAGACTGGACACGGAGTAGGTGCAGAGATCTGGACTCTGCCTGCAAGAAGTTCTGTTACAGGTGGCACATCTCGAGAAATAGTGGTCTTCAGAGTAAACATACACAGTCGGCAGAGTACTATAGGAATTCAGATGAATAGCTAGGTCCATAGAAACTACACTCTGATATGTAAAGAATATTCATTATATGCTAGACTCCGTTTTAATTGAATGATAAATAATTTACTCCGCAAAAATCTCTTTGGGTAGGTACTATTTTTAATCTTCTTACTAATGAGAAAAGATCATTGATGTATTAAGGAATAGGTAATTTATCTGAGGTCAAAGGTTAGTCCAAACTACAATTTGACCCAGACACCCTGGGTCTAGAGAATGCCGCACAGTTACTAGCATGCCAGTCTCTGTGTCCGGTCATGTTTACATCGAATATTTTCAACTTAGTTTTCTTTTCCTGTGGTTACTCAGGCCCACTATAGTACATGGCTTCTTTTCAGAAATATCCTCCAAATCTTCACTACTTTGTACCGTATGTGAGTCCCTGTTTCACAAGCAAGAAGGACACACAGAACTCTGTGTGAACTGTCACGTGATGTGTGATGTCACACGGACTGCACAGGTGAGGCGGGGCATCTTCCCAGCCTCTAAAGGACGATGCTGTGGTGGGAGGTTTATTTAACAAGCATCATCTATGAGTGAACCTGAAAGTAAACGCTGGTTGTCTTTTTTGAGCAAACTGTGACTAGAAAGTGAAAGAGAAAAACAACATCATTCTGCAGCAAGTGGTCAGGCCAGGTAAGAGTGAGAGTAGCGCAGGCAAAAAGAGGGATCACTGAAAATGATGAAACGATCCACCAGGATACCTATATTATTCTTATCTATTCTGTAAGGACATCTATAGCATAATCCCTTTAGAACAAAGTGAAAGTATCAGAGGAAAATATGAATGAAGAAGTTAAAGTTAAATATTTGATAATTGATGAAATTTCTCGAGTGATTTTTTTTTTTGTCCTTAAAAGGTGAAACTAGAGAGAAAAAGGTCTAGTCCGCGCCAACATCAGTCAAAGGATATGACAAAAAACCAAAGCAGTCACTTTCCCAATATTACTGCCTTCATATTTATGATAGCGCAAGCCATTTATCTTCAGTTTCAGTGCTGTTCAAGGCACTGGGTCATATTTATTAAAAAATTTACTATCATATTGCCTATAGTAAATCTGTGGTTCTTAAATAGAGAATATCCTCACGAAGGGAAAGAAATTTGTAAGTGGTGGACTACATTATAACAAGGTTATTTATCAAGTCAGTAAAAGTGAGGGAAAGGCACATTGGAATGAGCATATGGTCTCCTCATTTCAGGAATTACATGAGTAAATAATGACATTTGTATGATCATTAATAAATCAGTGACTAATCAGCAATTAGACTGAGTATATTTAAACACTTACAAACTCAAGACCTTTTGACTTTAATCAAGCTAGAAGATTGGATCTTGTTGATCATTTTAATAATCCCAGAAAGCTGTTGTGGCTAATTCTGAAACTTGGAAGGTGTGGGAACAGACATTGTGGCAGATCCACAAAACACTGCATTGCAAGGTGGCTGAGAAGGGCCCAAGCAGGGGTAGAGGAAGGACACTTCACCAGACACCTGTAGATTGAGGTAGCACCTAAGAGTTGACATCCAGCCAAGAAGTTGACACATGAAAGGATTAAAATGTTAAAGCACACAGTTTGCAAAACTAAGAGAAAGATCTACAATGAGAATATGTGAAACACAATGAAAAGAAGAAAAATGCAGATAATGAACCTTACAAGTGTTTTTAATTGGGACATTCTAGATTGTTTTCTACAGAAAACACAGGGACAGTTTGGATTTTCAAGCCTCTTCTAGTCCTGTGTTCATACCTCAGCTATCCTCAGGGCCTCGGTAAAATAAAATGTGGACACAAAAGAAGGTTTACTGCTTTGCTTTTCTACATAAATAGATGCTCTTGGATATTCAAAATGTCTAATTTGTTAAATCATAAAGAAAAATATTATCTATGCAATTGACTATTTTCTTTTTTAGGTCTGTAAAACAAGACTCTGGCACAGAAGAGTTGAAGTCTTTTTTCACAATTCCATTTTCCTTATCAGTATTTTGGGGATGTAATTTCCAAGTATTTCACTGGCATATGAGCAGCCAATAACAAAGCCAAAGTAAAGCAGAGAATGAACGTTAATCTATAAACTGTTGAACCAGTTATATGAGCATTTAGCTCAATTAACTTAATTGATATATGAACACATTTATCTCATCTAAACTGCTTTTTATTTTAATTTCGTTATGTAGAGATAATGTTTAAACATGCACAATTCAATGAGTAGGAGGAAAAATAGTATTTGCTCTGAAGATCACCTCAAATCAATCTATCAGTCCATTTATACAAAGATTTTACAGATGTGTTAGGGTTTGGATGGCTAAGAAACAATCTATCTGCAATTTCTAAAGCCCTTTCTGCTGCTGTTGTCTCTTAGGCATAAAATTAGAGTGAATGAATAAATAAATAATGAAATATTTTTCCTCCAATATAGTTGGCAATGTGTGTGTGTGGAGAAATGTGTATGTGTATGTGTGTCTAGTAGCAAACTCATTGAAGAGAATCTGATTATTACTAAGTATGAAAATGCTTAAATAATTTAGGGAAATTATGAAATCAAGGCAGCTTGAAAAAGAATACTTTTGAGTTACATGGTCCTAAAAAGATATATGAGGTATAACAATGTTGAAAAATAATTTGTGGGATATTGTGCATTATCTTGTTAGTAATAAAAATATTAAAAGGCAGGCATGTACTATAAATGGGGTGATAATATTCAAAAGGAGCCATACGACTGGGACAGAAATGACTATGGGTGGTAAAACATAAAAAATTTAATTTCCCGAAATGTGCTCACATGTGTGTGCAAGCGCCTGTGTGTGTATGCACATGTGAAAGTATGTGTGAGAGACACAGCAAAAGAAAATATTCTATAAGTACTATAAAACTCTTATATAATAAACCTACTTATACATATATGAGCGTGGCCAGGCATATGTATGTACATATATGTATAGACAGTCCTCCAGTTTTCAATAGATACTTTATGTTATTTGTATGACTTGTGTTAGGGCTTTGACTAAAATTATAGTCACAGCCTCAAAAGGATTATATTTTCAACGAATCCAAATTAGCATATTTTCCAAAAAAAAACCAGAGTTTGATATAGATGTGTCTGCTACAAGCTCTCTAATTATTTACTAGTTACAAGGTGGATATGTTATATTGTGGACCCTTGGTTGTTTTCCAGAAGTGTCTGCAATGTCGTGTAGGGTTTTGAATTCCATCAGGTAAACTTAATTTCTTAAATTCTCCTTCGTGGGTTTAGCTGATTGGAATAAAAATCAAACACTCGCATCAAAATGATTACTAATTTAGAATTCCATTATTCAGTCTTTCACTGTGACACAAACCTACACGTACCTTTTTCACTGTGAGTGAAACTAAAAGAGTTCCCTCGTAGAGCTTGCCTGAGGAAAAATTGTAATGGCAATCATATACCGAATTTTGAGTTTATTTCAAACTTTTACGGTTATTGCTAATTTTCTTAACCCTGTGAAGTAGACATTTTTCAAAAGCCTTTTCCCCTCCCTTTGCTCCGTCCTCCCTTCCTTCCTTTTTTTCTCCAGATGCTTATTATTACATTAGCTTTCCCTTAGTATTGCAGACTACAGTTACTGCGTAGACTGCAGTCTTTAGTGATGTCAGTTTTCTACACCACACACTTGACATTTACACATGCACCAGCTATTTTAGGACATTCCTTTTTTATTTTTGTTAGTATGGTTGCCATCCATCATGTTTACAGTCCTTGTATGGAGTTACACGTAATGATACATCTTAATTTCTCTTTTCAGCCACTTTCCTTCCCCTCCCAGACTCCAGCCTCCAAGTCTATTTTTTTTTTTTTTTTTTTTTTTTTTTTTTGGTGCCGGGGATGGAACTCAGGGCTTGGAGCTTGCTAGGCAAGCACTGTAACTGAGCTAAATCTCCAGCCCCAAGCCTCCAAATCTTGATCCCTTCCCATTCGAAAAAAAATCTGTCTCCCTACTTCTCTTATCTATCTTTTATTTTGCTCTGTATTTATAATTTGGGTTTCTCATAAAAGAAACCATGCGATAGCTTAACTTGTGTGTCTGATTTATCTTGCTTAATGTTATAAACTTTAATTGAACTGTCCAACTCTTCATATCATATTAAATAATTTAACGTGTTTTGGTCTTGCTTTCAAAAAAAATTCCACAATTTAATGTATTGCTTATTTTATAAAGGTCTGACCTGCCTGTTAAGTGTTACATAAATTTTTAAGGTCCTTGTCATATATTAGTGTGTTTTACCTTCACAGTAAATCCAGTAAGCAATGTTAGAAATATGTACATACCACTTGGTGATGTATGAAGAATGTATTAGGTGATTAACTCAGGCCTACCCAGAAGCTTTTGAAATATGATGCATGATTCTTGTCTTTTGATGACCTTTAATAAAATTGCATTGAACTTAGTTGTGTGTTCTTGCTGGTACTGAAGTTTATATGTTCATTTTTGAACAAATGTACTACAGTACCACAGAAATGATCAGTAATTATAATACTTTTATCATCGAACTATTTGGGTAGGGGTTTTCAGCATGGACAGAACTGTCCCGAAACAATACAGCTTTCCCTTGTCTTCCTCCATGTATTATTTTGTGCATTTGAGAATATTGTTCTGAGATGAGGTTGTTAGGCTTCATTACTTTCAAACAGCTTATGACACACACACACAGCATGGGGACCAGAGGTTATGGCTCCCCCGTCCTGCATCATTTGTAGCATAGAACAAAGCGTTCTAGGGTTTTCCAATAAATATATTTTTAATGCATGCATGAATGGATCTATCTATACTATGTATTAAGGCACATGACCTATTTTACTGAAAGGTTAGTTTTATTTAAAAATAAACCTTTGGGATTTGACTAGGGTCAGTTTATACTTTAATAAATTATTTACATTTTCTGTATCTATGTATCATTGGAATAAGGTGAACTCAATTTCAAGGAGGGTCATATTTACTGTGAAGCCAAAGAGGGTTTGCTCAAAAGACTGAAGCCCTGGCTTGGGGTCTGTCTCCTTGAGCAAAACAGTTAACTATTTTAAATTCACCTTTCTCATAACTGACGCAGGAATTCATTCATTCATTTTAACAACAAATATTTATTAATAATTGCCTATTATATGGCATGAGTTGTGCTAATGGGGCATAATAATGCTGTGTCTTTCATGAGGTCGTCGTGAGAATCAAATGACAATGTACATGAAAGTACCTAATAAAATTTAATAGGCTACAAATATAAGAAACATTTCTAATGCCCTGTAAGATTTTAAATTGCTTTCTGAAATAGAGAAGATGAAATTATATTCAGCAGAGCTTTAATATTCAGGGAATTTTATTGAATTATAATTCTTGGAAATTGCTTTATATTGTAGCTTTCTTTAAAATGTATTATCCATTTTATCAGAATACCAGATTCCTTACCACACGATGATAAAAATTCTCTATTAAAAGTTTCTCCTACTCTTTGCGTGTGTGTGTGTGTGTGTGTGTGTGTGTGTGTGTGTGTGTGTATGTTTAAGCTGAAAGTATTCTAGCTCTCTTACTAGCATTTTCAGTTGAGGAAACCTTTATTTTGAAGTTTCTTTTCTCTATCTCCAAATATGTACAAGACTTTAGGGTGCTTTTATTATCCAATGTCCTCTCTTATCTGGTTCAAAATTACTGTCCTTCACAGGGTTACTTGGTGCTTACTAGTCATAATTAACCTGTCTGTGCCCTTGCAGCTATTACTGTGGAAGACATCCATGAAAAAGATATCTGCTTTAAACTATAGATATTTTCTGTAGTATGAAAACACCGTAGACACATTTTCAGGCCAAGGTCTCCAGGAGTTTTGGAGGTTTGTAATATAGCACTTAGCATTTTTAGGAAAATATTAAAAATATTTAATGAAACACTAAATAAACATTTATTGAGCTTCCAGTTTATATCCAGAAAGACTTTACATTATTAAAATAACAAAATATAAAGAAAGTATGACCTTATTTGATTAAAAAATGGAAAAACACTTTGTGGTTAGACTGCCAACTGTTGATGACATGACCAATATGCATTGTCTCTTTTGTTCATGGAGAAGGCTGAAGGGCAATTGGTCTTTAAAGATGTTAGGGTTAAAATAAGTAGTGTAAAATATTGTATGAGTGTCTGTTGTTTGCTTTTCATAAATATTAAGCACCCCTCCTTAGGAGATAACTATAATTCTTGTACTAATGGCTATAGGTGTGGCCATTAGATTCTCGCTGAATAATGATATGTGACAAAATAAAATGTAACCTGCAAGGGAAAGTTTTCAGAACTAGTGCATGAGTGTTCCACGATTTCTTTCCCACTGGCCGTGACAGAAACAAGACTGTAAAGAGACTGCCCCTGAGTTTTGATTTCCAAATTAGTCTGGATTTTGCTTTGGTGAATGAATAGAGTACAGTCAGAACTGACGCTGGTCACGTAACATGGGCAAGAAATAAATACTCTGTATTGTTAGCCACTGAAAGTTCAAGCCCACAAAGGACTGGTATGATCGAGTCTTGTAGGAGTGATATTAGCAAATTAATTTATTAGGGGGCTCTTAATTGCATTTCTATCTCCTTTTTTAGTACTGACCCGTAGGCGGTGCTCATTTACTGTTGGTTAAATTTAAAATATCCACTAATTTTAAGTGAAGTGTGTCTAAATGCTAAGAATGCAACTTAAGAAGTTAAAGCAGGAATAGTGCTGGTCCCTAAATGGTCCAGTATCTCACTGGGAATACGACATACACATCTCCAGTTTTAAGATCGTTTGATAAGTGGAGTGCATGTGCAGAAAATGTAAGTATCTAAAAAAGGCACGCTTAATTCAGAATGGGGTAAGGGAGGTTTAATTCAGAGCGGAGCAGAGGGGTGTCTTAACTCAGAATGGGGCAGATAGAGAGGGGAAGCCCCGGGTGCTTGCTTCACTCTTTGATCTCCAGGGAAAGGGTCATTGACAGCTTGTGTATATTATTAATTTGTATTGCTTTGGTAATTAGTTATCACAGCATGTGGCTAAAATACAAAAATATTATAATACAGTTTTTTATTTATATTGAAACCTGAGTTCTGGTCTGGGTGGCTAAAATCAAGGTGTTGTTAGGGTTGCTTTCTCTTCTGTATCTTCAAGAGGAGACTCAAGCATTTTGTCTTTTCCACTGCCTCAGGACTTCCCATATTCCTTGCCTTCTGGGCTTCTTACTCCCTCTTCAAAGCCAGTTATAACAGATCAAATCCCTCCTGCTAGTATTTCCTGTCATTTGACCTTTATTTCCCTTCCTTCTTCCATTTCCAAGATCTGTGCTGACTATACTGAGTCAACAGAGATATCCAGCAAAATCATCCTATTTTAATATCAACTGATTAACAGCTTAATTCTACCTTGAATTCATTATCTTTTACCAGGTAAGGGTAACATATTTACAGATTTCAAGGATTAGGGTAGACCTTTTTGAATGAAGGTATTTTACGTACCATAATTTCTCACTGTCCTACGAGATTCAGAGTCAAATATGGTTGATAAATTACGCTTTATGTCTTAAAATAAAACTGTACTTTCCTAATTTTTGGCTCCAGCTTGGATCAGGCCTGCCCCTCGGACCAGCCCAGTCCTTCTCTACAATTAGCTCTACTGCAAGTGTGAGGGAAAGTGGATTCATGTACACATGGAGACAGCTCTTTTTCTCTGTAGGTATACTCACCCCGACTCAGTTCCCATAATGTAAACCTGGGGTGAGAAATCAGAATCACAAGTCAGGAATAAAATCTAAGTTACATTCCTCAATTATCTATACATTTTTTTAATTTTTATTTTTAGTACATGCTTGCAATACATAATGATTACATTCATCATGGGGAGTTGTTATATGTGCAAAAACACCTTAATTCTTCTTAAATTCCCTTCCCCTCTCCTCTTTACCTTCTCCCTAAATCGGTAAGTTTGGCCAAAGGTAATTGGCTGATAATGTTTGGCCCAAAATAGCCTCCGTGTGTAGTTAACAGTACCCCAACTTGATGTGTGACAAAATTATATTTTAATCTAGGCATAACCCTTTCTATCCAACCGTGTTTCAGTCAATCAAAGTAACTGAAACCTCCAACAATCAGAGCCTGAAAGCTGCCAAATTCGAACTCAATGTTCAGAGGCCAAGAAACCACCGATCAGATTGTTTCTGTAGGTCACATTCTTTTCTCTAGCTAAAAACAGAACCTGCATATACTGTACAGTGTGACGGGACAGTTTGAATCAAGTTCAGTTCAGAAAACTGCCCACGTCTAGAACCTTTTTTGATCAAATGAAACTTTTAAATTTAACTGCACTTATATTATTTTTCTCGTCTCAGATTATGTTTCTAACATGAGAAGCTCTGACACAGATTTGAGAGTTGAGCTCAGTTATGTATAAAATGGTGATTTGTTTCACGTTCTTCTGTTTATTTTCTTAAAAGTCCGTTCTTTGGAAGCAGTGGGATAATGAAATTCTGGAAGTTAGGTAGAACAAAACAATTTTTTATGTTACTTTTTCCCCTAGGATTGATGCACCATTTTCCGTGAAACCTACAAGGATACTTAGAAGGTGGGTGATCTGAATGCTAAGGTTATTGGAGAGGGAGCCCATTTCTAGATTCCTACCAGTGTCCAAAATTCTTGCTTTAGCAGAGACTCAGTAGTTTTTTTTTTTTTTTTTTTTTTGGTGGTGCCGGGGATCGAACTCAGGACCTTGTGCTTGCAAGGCAAGCACTCTAATCACTGAGCTAAATCCCCAGCCCCCCGCCTCAGTAGTTTTTAAAAGTCAGCTAGACCTGAGGTGAGATTACTTTAGTCATCAGTTAATATCTTGTAATTAGGACTTAATTAGTTACAGGGACTATATTTTCCATTTGTATTACAAATAAATGAATAATCTAGATGTGTTACATTGGATGCATGCATTTTCTGGCTCTTTGAAAAATCACCAAAATAAACTGTTGATAAACAAATTTGAGGTTAGCATGAACTACTATAAGGGAGAATAGGGTCTTGGAGAGGTAGGATAATAGCAGAATATTTGTTGAGCTTTTAACATTTAAGGCTATAATTTGAGTGTTAATGTGTGTTTGGGGAAGAAATCATGATATAATAATAAAGCATTAATGACCACAGAAATGAAAGGATTTTGAGATACTGAGATCAAACAGTATTTGACATAAATTATGACAATGATTTATGTTGAATAAAGAATTCTTAGAAGTGCAGTAAGATACTGGCAGCTCTAAATTCCTGACCATGAGTTTCCTGAGACAATAAAGTTGTATTAATAAAGAGAGAGATAGCAACATCATGTTCCATCAATAATAATAATCTATGTGCATGATTCTGGTACTCATGATAAAGAGGTACTGTAGAAGAATTTCAGCATTTGTGGAGTTACCTAATCAATCATTTAATCACAACAATATCTCAATACTGAGACAAAACATGACTTCAGATAACCACCACATCTTTGGCATTTCATTTAGCAACTCATTCCTTGAGTTCTGTCATCAATTAATGTTGCTGGAAATTTCTGGCATATTAAATGGAATGAATATTTTGGAGTGAAAAGAATCTATGATATGTCCCTCTCAAACACAGACCAACTTTGTCAAAGGTAAACTTGTGTCAAGTTTCTGGAAAGAGTGCCTAGAAGTAGAGGAGGCCATTTTTATCTTAATGATGTAGGAGCATAGTAATGTAGTACAGAATTATCTTTGGTAAAGAAATAATTTTCTAAACTCATATGTTATGGTTTTGGACTGATGATGACAAGAAAGTCAGTTTCCTATGATAAAATTAAGATTAGTGATAAATGTAAAGTCCTCTAGGAATTTTGGTGCCTGAATCCTTTGAGTGCCAAAATAGGAGCTGCAGGAAGCATACATCTCAGAAATATTAAGGTACTAGGAAAAGATGTTCATAAGGCACTTAAGATCCAGTTGAAAGTACAAGTATTTTGGGGCTGGGGATTTAGCTCAGTGATTAGAGTGCTTGCCTTGCAAGCACAAGGCCCTGAGTTCGATCCCCAGCACCACAAAAACAACAACAACAAAAAAAATAAAGTGCAAGTATTCTAAGGAAGTACGGAAAACAGATTTCAATTGAATGTTCAATTTGACATTCTGGTATTGCATAACCACCTATGATTTTCTTTTGGTTATTTATATTTCTCTTTTCTCTGTCACACCCCACATGACTGCAGTGAGAAAAGCTTACAGTATAACATAATGTACCAACACTTGACCACCATTAAATAACACAAAACTTGGGTTGCAGCACAATTTTGACCACTTAGGAATTGTCATTCAGAATGGTGAATCCACAATCAAGAAAATCGGCTAAAGTTTAAGTATTTAAAGAATACCTTCTTCCTTTTGAAGTTGAACAAGGGAAGTCAAATAAGTGTAAAAAACATAATAATATTATATGCCTAGAGAAGAGAAGCGGCATTCCAATTTATCTAAACAGTGTTTATGGACACACCTCCAGATCATAATCTGCGTATCTGCAGCAGAGCTGAGAGTAGCACAGCTAACAAGAGGGTTCTCAAGTGATTCCGACGGAGTTGGTCCAAAGACCACAATGGGCTAAAACCACTTGTCTAGAGTAAAGGGAAAAAGAGCACGTGTCACTTGTAAAGTAAATTCTTATGAAAAGGTATATTTGGTATCAATGATCCACACAAGTAGGACTTCCTCTTTAGAGTCAGGTATTTAAATAGGTTTAGCGTGTGCACTAGTCAATAAGAGTGATTTG
Organism: Hystrix cristata; assembly: GCA_004026905.1. NCBI lineage: Eukaryota > Metazoa > Chordata > Mammalia > Rodentia > Hystricidae > Hystrix > Hystrix cristata. The sequence continues at coordinate 14,964 of PVJO010003877.1, read as the reverse complement.
GAGACAAAGAGATGATCTCAACATGGAAGACAAGTGTGATTCTCATAAAAGGCAGAAGTTTTAAATGGGTAAAACTGCAGTATTTTTCAACCTGGGGGACTAGAAGTTCAGTATGTCCAACTGCCACTAAGTAAGCCTCTAAAATAACTACCAAATTTATACTTGTTTTGCCACCCTTAATTTTTTTGTTTTGCTACCTCTAATTTAAAGGTGTGGAAATGCCAATACGCTGAATATGGTGAAAGGGACATAGTTGCTGCTGTTCTTCAATAGCAGGGTATTTGATAGTTATGAGATAGCTCAACTGGCAGCTCCAGTAGGAAAGCTCTTGTGTTTGGAGGGATCTGAGGCTAGATCTAGATGCATACATCACATATTATAGTTTTGAATAAAAGTTATAATGTAGTACACATTTAAAAGAAATTACAATCTCCATATACTTACTGAATTAAAAATGAAAAACATTAACACCAGTGACACTGAGATATAAAGCAATTTTTATAAAAATAATTGACCCTTATGTTTAAGACATTTAGACTCGTATGCCTGCAATGGCTTCTTTCATTATGTAAAATTCATTTGAATAACAGGATTTGAGTAATACTATTTGGATTGCTTGACGTAACTGCACAGCACTTAAAACACCCACCTGAATGAGAGAGTTCTGAGGAATCTTCACCTTTCAGTAAAGAAGGTATTAAATATCTTTAAAGGCTTTTTTGAAAAATCACCTCTGCAGGATCTTCTGTAACTATGTTCCATGGTCCTAGGAAAAATTTAACTAGGCTTAAAAGTAGGCTAAGTTCTTTGACATTGTGTAATTCTTTATTGGTAATTTTTCAGACTTTCTCCCTGAATTTTCTATGTACATACCAAGTCATAATTCAGAGAAAAAAATAAATGTAGTAAGTTAGACACTAGATCATCCCATGTTTTTCCTTACGTTAATATAGAAAATAACAACTCTTGATAAATCAATTGATTAAACCAATTTGAACAGGCGCCTTTTAAAAATTGACTAACTGAAATAGTTCGAGAGACTGTATTGTCTATATGCAATTTTGTAACTATTGACTATTTCTCCATTCTTAACATGATGTCATTGTGATAGCTGCAGTGAACAATGTCGGAAACATTTTACAACAAAAATTAGGAAATCGACTGTAATGATAACATGAGGGTAACACAACTAAGTGACAAATACATCTAAAACACTTCAATATTTCTGTTATTTAAAAAATCCAATTATAGAAAGCTGTATTTGTTTCACCGAGAAATCACAATCATTTTGAAGGAAATGCTACCCAAAAGTCTTAGATACTTTGTTTACAATTTAAGAAATTGTGAGAAATGTAAACAGCCCTATAGCTACTATTCTGAGCAAGAGCCTTAAGAGTACTCAGAAAGTTTGTTAGTTTTGTTTAAACATTTAATTATCTTTTAAAGATATTTTAAAAATAAGAACTTTTTGTTTACCCATTTTTTCCATTTCAATGTTTCCTAGATCTAGATTTCCAGTTACTATTTTCTTTCCATCTGAAGAAATGCCTTCGTGTTCTTTGAATTACATGTCAGTTATTGGTAAATTTCTCCAGCTGTTGTATTCCAGAAAAAAGTATTTATTTTGTCTTTAATTTTTTTAATTTTTATTTTTTTCATTAGAACATGTTTGTTGTATATCGTCCGTTAGCACATGTACATAACTTGCAAAACCTTTTTACTAGGCATAAAACTAAATTGACAGTTCAATGCAGCTAATACTTACATATACTCCTCTGCTGCCTTGTAGCTTGCAACTTTCTATAACCAGAAGACTTCTGTCATGATTATCTCTGTTCCTCTTTATATAATGTGTCATTTCTAGTCAGAAATCAACTGATTTGAGCAAGTTGATTTTGTTACTGTTATTGTCTTCATTATTTTGGGGGTTTAAAGTTGGGTTTAATGAGTTTCTTGTATCTTTGAATAGATATTTTTCAGTAAATTAGACAAAATTTGACCATCAAATACTTCCCCTGCCTCACCATTCCTCTCCTTTGGGATCTCAGTAGCGGAGAGGAAGCCAGAGGACACTGTCGTGTACTTCACGGAAATGCTCTTAATCTGTGGCGGTCCCTCCCTCCACTCTTCCCTTCCTTCCTTTCTTCCTTCCTTCATTCCTTCGTCCTTCCTTCGTTCCTTCCTTCCCCCTTCCTGCCTCCCATCCTTTCTTCCTTTTTCCCTTCCTTTCTACCTTCCTTCTTTTCTTCCTTCTTTCCTACCTTCTTTGCTTCTCCCCTTTTCTCCTTCCCTCTCTATCCTCCTCCTTCTTTTCTTCAATTGTTTAATTTTAGAAGATTTCTATTGATGTAACTTTAACCACAGTTCTAAAGCATGTACTCTGCTGTTAATTTCAGGCAGGGAATTTTGTATCTCCAACTATCTTCTTCTTCTTTTCTAGGTATGTAACTTGGTTCTTTTTTATATTTTTCACTTTTCCTTTTGACATGTTCATGTTTTTTCTATCTAGAGGAATATATGGAGAAGAGGTACATTTTTCATATTTGTCTATTAATCATAACATCTGTATTACTTCTTTTTTTTTTTTTTGAGACAGGGTCTGGCTATGCAGAAGGCTGGCCTTGAACTCACTATATAGCCCAGGCTGGCCTCGAACTTGCAGCTATCCTCCTGCCTCAGCCTCCCGAGTGCTGGGATTACAGGAGTGTGCCACCACGCCCGGCTTGTATTACTTCTTGAAATATAACTTTTTTGTTGATTTTTATAGTAATGATAAATCATATTTCCTTCTTCGTATGCCTGGAAATTTTTGCTGGATAGAAAGTATCATAAGATTTTATCATAATTTGTACTACCTATTTGTTCTTTAAAGATTTCTCAGCTTTGTTTTGGGACACAGTTAATTCATTGGAAACCGTTTAATATATTCAGATTTTACTTTTAAGCTTATTTTCAGACATCTGTTAGTCTAGTGTTAATTTTTATACACTACCAAGGAAATAAAACTTTTCTAGTGTTTTATCTAATATTTACTTTCCTATAAGTTTTTATTTTATTTATTTTTCTATTTTGGCAGGTAAAACCATTTGCAATTCTGTTTGAGCCCTGAGCATTTTCTGCTTCTTTCTCTTATTGTATATATTTAAGGCTTCCAACCTGATGTTCTGGTGTACTTATTTTCACACACACACACACACACACACACACACGGACACAGTGGAATGACTGCTAGAAACAAATTAACATAACCATTAACACAGTTTGGATCTGGAGATGTATTAAAGGCTTTCTCCTGAGCACATGGTACTTTTGGGAGCTGGTGAAAATTTTAAGAGGTGGGTCTGGGGGGAGAATTTAGGAATGTTCACTCTGAGGGGTTTGGGGATCACGGTGGAATCCCCTCTCGCTTGCACACTCAGCCATGAAATGAATCTTTGCTCCACTCCACACTCCCTGCCCTGATGTGCTGCTTCACCACAGGCCCAAAGGGAGAAGGCTACTCAATCCTAGGATGCAACCTCTGAAACCAGGAGCCAAACTATAGCTTTTCTCTTTATGTATTGACTGAGACCATGTATTTTTATCAGTGACATACAGATGACTAAACCAATCATCATTCTCCAGCATTTCATAGCCTTTTTGCTTATATATCTCCTTTGACCAGTGTTAATGGAAAAGGTGAAGAACTCTGCAGATTTTCACTAGTCTTTTGTGTGCGACTGTCCTCCCTTCCTGACCTCTCTCCTCTCCCATACGCAGCTCTCCAAACTCTAGCTAGCTTCAAATTCTTTATCCGGCCTTGCAAAACAGAACTACAGTTGGATTTTCTTCCATGCATTGCTGCTTAGGAAGTCTTGACAGGAAATAAGTTGGTGCAATTATAGGGCCCCGGTGTTTGGTTGTTTTGTCTTTGTGTTGACCATTTTATGGTACCTGTTGTCTAGTACCTAACAAGTGTTGTTTCATACATTCTCTTTGGGTCATCAGTTAAAATAGAAGTAAAAATTCACTTTAACCCATCAAAAGCTGAGATTGGAATAGATCAATAAGGAAAGTAAAAAAAAATTAAAAACCCATAAAATATTGTTGAAAATCAACAGAAAATCTAAATGAAAACTGTATTATTAAATTCTCTGCATGTGAATTTTCATGTAGTTGAGATCACATTTTGCAAGTTCATTTGTGATCCTGCCTCAGCTATTCAATGCCTATAAAAACTAATTACAAATAATTTCTGGATGATCAGTTTTTACATAAAATATATTGACATAGCAACAATAGGGACAAGCCTCTAAAAAGTACCCAAACACATCCACGTTCATCTTGCTTTCTTAAATTGCCTTCAGAATTATCATGAAATGAGTGGAGAATACAATGGTAAAAACAGTAAAACCTCAGTGAAGAAATACACTCCAATATGAAATTAAAAGTGATATGTACACTGCATGTAAAACACTGATATATTTAGGGATACATTTCAAATGGAGTCCTAAATAAAGAGATCTACTTAAAATGAATGTAGCTTTTAAAGTTCACTTTTTCTGCAAATACTTTCTTTCACGAAATGGCTATCTTAATTTATATCAGAAAAATAATTTGTTCCAAAGCTTTAAAGAAGCTTGATGGAGGAAGTTTTCTGATCCTGTGGTTTATTAAAGATTGCATTCATTAAACATATACTAATTTGGAACTTGATTTCTATACAAATATCAATTTTATATAAAATGTGTGAGTTAGTCCTTTCTGAGAAACTAAGACAGAGAGATTTACTTGAAAGTAAATTATAAAATGTAACCAATTCTATATTCCAACATAAATTTTTGGTATCATTTAGTATTCCAATGTAAATTTTTGGTATCATCCCATACAAAATTTTATGTGTAGAAAAAGCTAGTTACTTTGATAACACTGAAGTGTAATTTAAATGAATTGATACATATTTGGAACATTAACAATGCAATTTCTAGCTGTCCATACTAGCTTTCGTTTTGAGAGTAAACTGGTATTTCCGGCTATTTTACCACTAAATATGGAGTCTGAACAGTTTTATTTTGGGTTCCTAATTGCATTGCTACTCTTTTCCTTTCTTGGTCAAACCATCAGCCATCCTCTACCTCAGCTCCACACGCAACTTTCAGTCAGAGTACCGGGAGGGTCCCAAGCACACAAGTGTACACAGACTTCTCTGCTGTAGAAAAATAGATAGCATCTATTTTTGTGCTTTTCTGCTATATTCTGTATAGTAATTCTCTTACTGAGATTTCTAAAGCCTGTGAAAACTTTGTAAAATTATTGACAATGACTGTTATAGAAAGAGAAAGAATTATCATCATCATCTGCATTGAAGGTTGATGAAGAGAATGGTTTCTACCACCTCTCCTAATCTCCGTGATTTTGTCCCTGTTTGAATTGGGTACTGCCTCCACATTCCCAATGTACTGTAATAGCGACCCAAAATAGAGGAAACATACTCAATCATATTCTCTTCAGAAATAATTTAACATTTACTTACTCTGGAAATTCTGTTATATGCCAAGTATTTTATAGAAGTTTAAACCTTTATTTAATATTCCAGCCACCATCCAACAACTAGCCTTAATTAAATGTTAAAATAAATTTTAAATCTGAAGACTTTTTTTTATACCTTATATAGTTATTTTAACCCCTTATTCTATGCTATGGAGCATTTATACTATTATTATAATAATAATTTTCTCCTTTCTATATATCATTTTTGTCTAACTTCTCGACTGCACAAAGACAGTAATTACTAAGGTAATGCAGAACTGAAAACATTTCACCCTGGAAATTTATTTTAAAAAAATCCAAACCTTCAAATCAATTAGTTTGCCTACAATTGTTACTGATGTAGGTAATTTAACTAATCACCATATATGACTAGCATGGTATTTTCAACTGAATTGATTTTAAAGATTTTAGAGTGTATATAAATTTCTTCTGTTCGCCTTATACTTCTGGTATTTGACTGAATTAGTATATTATACTCGATTTGTGGTGACATTAGTTTAATAAAAGTAAACACACTAGGGGCTGGGGATTTAGCTCAGTGATTAGAGTGCTTGCCTTGCAAGCACAAGGGCCTGAGTTCGATCCCCAGCACCACAAATTAAAAAAAAAAAAAAAAGTAAACACACTACTGCTAAAATGAAATATTCCACAACATCAGCAATCTCATCCATGACATCCATATATATATATATATGTACTATACTATAGACGGTATCTATTCCATCTCACCATAATATGGACTGTGATTTGTGGAGGGCTTCGTGGAAAATTAGTAGCTTCAGGTCAATATGAATGATAAAGGAAATTTGAGCAGGACAGTAAAAAGGGAGATATGTAAGGGAGAGGATGACGGAAGAAGGAAGGAAGGACTGGAAAATGCTCAAGAGTTGAGCGATCCTTTAGACTCTTGTGTCACTTTTCACATCTATTTCAGTCTCATCCTTTTTCAAAACAGTTGACTAAGGCTTGTCCATATGCAAAATGTAACTCCACCAAAATTTTCATATTTTAAATGTCTTTCAGTTTCACCAGCAGAGAGAAATTAATTAGTTGTCTCCAAGAGCCAATTTATACTTCTTAGACTAATTCTGGACTTTGCTCCACCCTTGCTCCAACCACCTGGACAGAAGCTAGGCAAAACTGATGAATGTGTTTATGACACAGGAATTCCAAAGAGTATCAGACTGGTCATCCTGTAACTCTTACTCAAAATAACCATGGAAAATCTTGATTGCAAGGAAAAAAACTAACAAAAAATTACAATGGATTCTACTTATATTATTTTCATTAAACCCCAGTATGAACCTTCTATTCACTACCCTTTTTGATGGATTATTCCTTGTTTCAATCTATTTTTCTATACCTCTTTTTACTCTCCTGTCCAAATCTCCCTTGTCATTAGTAGTAAGTAAAGCTAGTAATTTTCCAAGAAACCTTCTACAAATTACAATCTATAATGTACTTGATTGATTATATATTATGGTATTGTTATTTTTATTCTATAATGTCTCTACTTTTTTGACAACATAAATTATACCTTAACCTTATTTTTCTTGCCTAAAATACTCACAAAGAGTGCACACTTCTTGTAGAATTGTTTCATACTTAATTCTGGTAAATTTAGTTCAAGAACTATTTATTAAACTTCATTATATATAAATACATGTCAAATCTTGTGAAATCCAGGGTCAAAGATATCAGAAGCATTTTGCTCTTTATTCTCTCCCCCCTTCGATAGTTAAGTGCGGTAATAGCAATGTAACATAAAGTAAAACTTACTTTTTCAAAGTCAGTTTGATTAAAAGTTATGTTTAATTTGACTGAGGTCAAAATTTGCAGAGAAAAGTGTGAATTTTCAATTCTACCTTGAAATTACTCCCTTCATCCACAAAGTCAGGCATCACATTTTAAATTAGGCATGGATTTTTCCCTCTTTGTAACAAGTTCAAAGACAAAGTCAGTCCTAATTTTAGTTAATAATTAATGCAGACACACATTTCAAAAATTTTAAAAGATTAATTCCAGGGTTGGGTATTTAACTAAGTGCTAGAGCGCCTGCCTTGCAAGCACAATGCCCTAAGTTCGATCCCCAGCATATACACAAAAACAGGATTAATTCCGAGCCAATAAGTGAAATTAGAATTTTTAATATTAAATATTCCTAGCTCAAAGTTTTATACGAGGGGTAATAATATATGGTAACATTTATCAAGCTGGATTTCCATTAAGTAATGCAGTTAAACACTTTGTAAATTAATGTATGATCGAGGCTGGTTGGTTAGTTTCATGGGGATTATGTCTTTCCTTCTGATTTCTGCAACTATCAAAGGCTCAGCAGTATTGTTGTGGGCTTCAATTACGGAGCTAATTACTGACAACTAAACAAGAGTAAAATTCTGTGGAGCTGTCACATAAGTAAATGTTCATCCATCATTGCCTACTTGGATATTGCAATGGTCTGATACGTGTCACCTTCACATTCAGATGGTCAAGCCCTAACCCAAATATAACTGTTTTTGGAAGAGAGGTTTTAATATGTAAAGGTTAAATTCTCATTTGACAGGCTAGATGGTCTTTAAAAAAGTGGGAGAGTGTCTTTCTACTGAATGAGGTCACAGACAAAGACGACCATCTCCAAACAAGGGAAAAGGTCCTCACTTGTGATTAGTTTATTTCGCTAAGCTTAGTATCTTCTTGGCTTCTTTTTCATCGCATATGGTAAGATTTCCTCCTTCATTTAAGACTGCTAATATTCCATTTTATGCATATGGCATGCTTTCTTTACCATCCTTCTGCTCACGAACATTTAACTCGTTTCACATCTCGACTATTATGAATGGTACTGCAGGGAACTAGTGGTGCTAATGTCTCTTCAGCACTCTGATTTCACTTCTTTTAGATGAATGCTCAGAAATGAGATTTCTGATTCATGTGATATTCTGTTTATAAAATTTTTGAGGTACGTTCACACGGTTTTGCACAATGGCTGTGTTCTTCTACATTTCCACCAACAGTGCAATGGTTCAGTTCTTTACATCCTCGCCAATGCTTATTTTGTTTTGATCTTTTGAAAACAACCATTCTGACAGGTGTGCCATATTGTCTACTTCACTGTGCTTTTGACATTAATATCACCGACTACTAGTGATATTGAATGACACAGATCACCTAAAAATTAACCTCACATTTATGGCAGTTAATTTCTTCAGTGAAGATTCCAAGAATACACAGTGGGGAAACGATAATGGTACTGGGAAAACTGGGTCTATGTGTGCAAAATATGAGTTGGGTTCTTATACAATAAACAAAAAATACACTCAAAACAAATTAAAAACTCAGATGTAAGCCTGAGACTTTAAAAGTCCTGAAAGAAACCACAGCAAAATAAATACGATGCTTTGATACTATGCATAAATTGCAACAGGGCTAAGTCAAGCTAATTAATATATGTGTTATTTCATATACTTATTTTTAGGGTAATAACATTTCATATCTACTATCAGCAATTTTCAACTATATAATACATTGGTATCAACTACATTTATATTTTTTGCAGTATGTTTCTTGAAATTTATTCCTCTTGTTGAAGGACAGGTTGTGTCCTTCACAAAACATCTCTCTATTTATTCTCCAACTATAAATATACACAACTTTACCAATTAAAAAGACATAGGCTCAAGTTGAAAGTTAAGTATCTGAAGTTAAAAAGGAAAAAAGAAAATATAGGGAAATCCTATATGAAATAGTGTTTTCCAGTGATTTTAAGCATAGGAAAATAGCACAGCAATAAAAAACATGAACAAATTGGATTATATCAAGTTAAAACACTCTTCACAAGAATATAAATAGTCAACTGAGTGAAAGGTAATCTACTAAGTCAGAGGAATGACATGCTAACCATGTATCTGAGAAGAGGTTAATCTACAAAATATTAAGGAACTTGTAAAATGCAGATTACATTAAACTGAAAAATGAGCTACACACTTAAATAAATATTTCATCAAATGAGATATAAAATTGTCCAAGAGGTATAGAAGCGTGCTATCTAGAGGACAGGAAATGAAAGACTTAACAGTGGGGTTTTACCATGAAGAAATGACCTTGATGCAGTAAGTTTTGGAGCAACAAACACTGCATTTACCTACTAAACAGTGATATACTCTTCGGACAGTGCCTCTTCTGGCCAAATAATTTTGATCCAGCCACACTTGTGAGCGTTACAGGGAAATGTTGGAATTGTTTGGGTCCAGGAGCATTAATAGCTACCATTTGTATCAATTTTTAGCAAGGATGAAATTTGTCAATCATTTGAGACTGAAAATAAACATCAAAGATTCATAATATCAGAGCGGTAGAAAGAAGAATTACTGATTATGGACATAAATGAGACAAAAGAGACAGAGGTGAACATCTAACAGGCCATTTGGGTATTATTATTAGGGTTTTCTTAAGAGTCAGAAGCATTGACATATGGACTGAACTACATAGAGTAGTACATAGCTTTAACTTGCAGAACTCAGATTATGACAGAGACATAAAGCTCAAAGAATATTTATTGACGTAATATATAAAAGAATGTATGAGTGGCCGAGTGAGAAGGGTTTTACATAGGAAGTGAAATGTTTATATAATGGGGAAAAGGTAAGCCCATACACTTTAAATCCCAATCTGAGTACATTCTACAACAATTTTTTTAATATCTTCACTTGATGCCACCATTACCTAGTACTCTAACCTGCACAATTTCATCAAGAGTGTGTTTCTCCTTTGTATAAATCAATAAAGTATCTGCTTTCAAGAGTTGTTGGAAAAGTAAATGATGTACAAATGTTAGTGTCCTCTGAATCAAGGGGATATTCTGGATGTATTCATGGGACTCAGCTTATAGATATACCCCTTTATGAGATTTATTGTAGCAGTGTGGTAAGGACTGATAGCCATATAGTAAGGGAAAGACACAGGTAGATTCCGGAAGAACCTATATGCAGGTTTGCTCATCCGGTCCCTTCCCGTGCGAGGTCGAACAGAAGGCACTGCTCCCCACCAACAAAAAAATGCAGCGACATATTTCTCATATTTCTTGCCAGGGAAGTTCTTTGGAGATTTGGTATCCAGGAGCTTTCTTGGGGACTTATCAGGAGGCATCACTGACTTAGCAAATACCAAAATTCCAAACCCCCAGGAAAAAAGAAACAAGAACCTAGCAAAAACAGACACTGCATGCCCGGTGGTGACACAGTGGGAACACCTTTCAGTTAGATAGTGGTAAGAACACTACTGAAACCCAAGTCTGCACAAGGCATACTGTGGTCAACTTGCTAACAAGATTTTTTTGGTACACTTTAGGTCTTCCATGTTAACTCTTCTCTGCACAATATGAAAGGAAGCTCTCAAGACTTCAAAATGCATAAGCATGTAGAGAGTGTGAATGTTTCTGCCTTCCTGATTTCACACTCATTCATGTTTAGGTCCCGTAGAAGGACAGGTCGGCGAGCCCATGTTGTCCTTCACAGATACCCTAGTACAGCTTCTCTCGAGAATGCCAATACTGGTGACATTGTTAACATCTAAATGGTTTTACCTCAGGTCTTTGTACCATTAGACCCATATGAAAATCGCAGGTTTGATTTCTGTGCCCTAATTTCAAGGAAGGTTATAGACATAGGTTTCTACCATTTTCCGATTTTTATCTAGTGAGGTAAATAAAGTTTACCCACAAGACTAATGAGGTAGGAGATTCTCCAATAAATATAAGCAAATACTCCTTTCTTGGAATACATACACACAAATGCATATACATGACAGTAAATTTCTGACCCTAAACAATTAGACTTTTTAAACACTGAAATGTCTGTATTACTTGAACCTGTGAGGTGGAAATTCTAACTACAGTTGGCGTGTGCTTTCATAAGAAATTTTTATGTATCTTGGCCTTGCCTGATATTTACTTGAAAGACTTAAATGGTTCTAGAGAAATTTAATATTCAGTCGCAGCTTTTAAAATATAGTCCTTCAAGTTCAGAAATACTGTTTGAGCTTTGCTGGAGTCTTCCAATTATGGAAAAAGTAAGACTGCAAATTCTCTCATTTGGATTCTCAAATTCTCATATTCACAGTTTTGAGTGTCTGCAAGCTCACGTCCTCATGAGAATAAGTATGTTTATAAGAGTGTTCAAGTAGTTGGCTGAGATCTTTCGATGCCATGTGGGAGAAAGGTCACTATTTCCTTGTGAAATACCAACCAGTAGCCACTGTCATCTACTACAAGATGCTCAGATTTCTATGCTGTGTCCCATCACAGTTTCGTCCTCCCCGGCCAGTGGCCAGATCCCTGCGGTTGAACTGCCCTTACACTTTGAGTCGCTTAGACTTGTGGTTCTACAACCAGCCAGACAAAACCCTCCATTTTAAATGATTTGAGTAGTTAGTTGGGCCAATCCTGACAAGTTCTCTACTTTAAGCTCAACTGATTATTTATTTTGACTGCATCTGCAGTATACTTTTTGCCGTGAAACTTACACTCACTAAAGTACCATTTGATGCACATGGTTATGGGGATCAATATATAAGTTTTGCCAAGCATAATAATCAATTATTTAGCATACCTGCATCCCTAAATAATATTCCTATTAAAAATTCATGTGGTTATATCTATAGAGACTTTATTTGGGCTTGCATTAAAACTTGTAATCTTTATTAATCTTCTTTGAAAAGTACCCTCAGATTTTCTCTCTGTATTTCTGAATTATATTATGAAAAAAATAAATACAGTAAGGAGTTATTTACTTGAAATAATAGAAAAGTAGGTTCATGTTGGCATTCATGCTTCAACCCAACTTTAACCTAAGTCTAAGAGCAAAAGTCAAGGTCTGGTGATAAACTGACAACAGGAAATCAATTCATTATAAAATAAGATGAAACACGTCCATATAAATCACTGAATAAATTAAATTATGATTTATTTCTAACCTATTTAAAGTGATGAATACGATAAACTTGTACATGCACAATTATGTTTCCGAGTTAATATATATAAACTTTTTAATATAGCAGCAGTGTAAAAATATCTTTTAGTAAAATGTCTTCAGGAAAAGTCTTAGTAGGAGAAAGTGGCACCAACTGCTCAGGTGAGAATTGGTTCAAAGCACTTGAAGGACGTAAATATTCAAGAAAACCTTGTATTTTCAGAACAGAAAAGAATGAAGACAAATTAGAAAATGTGTATTTATTCTACTGTCAAGAAGCATTTTTTAGATATTGAGACATATTAGAATGTTCTGTTTTTACCTCAAAGGAAATAACAGAAACCACTTTTTGATTCACTTAAAACAAAATACAAAAATATATATTAGAGAACAGTTCTTTAATATAGAGGCAACTCTCACATGTCTGCAAAAGGAATATCTGCATTGAAACCTACCAAAGACAACTATAATTTGCAAAATTTGATTGATGTTTTTCTTCCTCAGTTTTCTGCAGATCATCACTATTTAAGTTTATTTGTTCTAGAAAATAAAGCTGATGTGTACTTCTTTTAAAGCAGCATATTAGTATAACTTCCTGTTTTTTCAATAGCAATTTGGATAAAAGAGTAAAAGCAATTTTGCTTTCACTTTGTTAAAAATTATGCTGTCCATCAAAAATAATTTCTAACATGTTGGCTCTATATAATATTGTTTAGTGAAAAGAATCAGAGGTCCTTGGAGGAATGACTAATTCAAGACCTAAAGGGCAGAGAAAATAAAGAACTAGTGTAGAATAAAATTGTGTTCCAGTAAGTAATGAATACAAAAATATATGTGGGTATATGTTTAAAGAACATAAAGTAAAATTTAAATGAGTCTGAATGGATCCGGGCATAAAAATTTACCCTTAGAATGAAAGGTTTGATGATGTTAGAAAAAACAATTACTACTTTTTAACCACTGTAGTAACAATGGATACGAGCAAGAATCACTGATGAATACTTGTATTAGTGTTTAGAAGTTTGATGAGAAGTAGGATAGTTATGTAGTTTCAAAACATCTCCATATGAATTATTAATTACAAAGGGAAGGTTATATAAAAGACAAGACTTTAATCTTGCGATTATGCCCACATCTCCTATAATGGAAAAAATTATATCTTGTGACTCCTGAAGGGGACAACTAACAGAAATATGGACCACGTTTGTATTATTCATGGCAAAAATGCTTATTTAAATATAATTATGGAGAAATATCAGACAGTACCAAAATAAGGGACTTTCTACAAAATAATTAGCATGAACTTAAAAAAAAATATGATTGAAGATACAAAAAGCTGAGGAAATCTACCAGATAGAAAGGTACTAAACTGACATGAGAACTAAATGTAATGCAATAATAATAATAATAATAATAATAATAATAGTACAGACAGAGACAGAGGTAGAAACACAATGATTCGTTGTGGCTTTTCTGGAAATTTGATATTCTTAAATTAAAAAAAATTAAAATTCAAACTAACATTTACAAAGAGAATGAGTGACAAGAGCTTCTCATTTTTTGCAGATAAACTGATAAAGATTTTTCTCTCATTTTACCTGCACACCTCAGCCCATTTATTGTTGTTAAATACCACAGACTGGGTAGCTTGTGAACAACAGCAGTTTACCTGACTAGTAGTTCTGGAGACAGGGAAATCAGGGATCAAGGAACTGTCTCTGGTGAGCGCTTTCGTGCTATATGATGCCCTAAGGAAAAGCATCAGATAGTAAGAGAGCACACAAGAAAAGGGCTCAGCAGAAAGTCCGGGACTGAATGTGTCTTTGCATCACAGCCCTCGCCCGCTATCATTAACCTGCTCTCGCATTAGCTGCAACAATCTGTCCATCAAGGCAGAAATGTCCTGAAGGCTTAATTGCCTTTTAAAAGCCACACCTCTGTCTGGCAAATGAGTTAAATTAATTTTGGCACCTTAAAAATTGTGGCTAAAAATGGTTTATGCAAATCTGGAAGTACATTTCCTGCTGGAACCAATACAAGCCACTCCTCTGATTGACAGTAAAGGACATTCTTGAATGAAAATAAATAATAAAGCAAGATAAGGGCATTTTTGAAAAAAAAAGTTAACATGAGTTCTGGAGTGGACATTCAAAGCACAGCACAGGCAGACTCCGCTTATTATTTAAACCATGCTGAATTCATTATGGCAGAGGGATCAAAAAATGTGTTGAAACATGCACTTGATCTTAAATCTTCCATCTAGAATTGTTATATATGAACAACTATTGATAACTCATTAGCTAGATTTGGGTGAAAATTGTTATCCAACCATGTGCATCTTTTAAATGCATTTTGATTTTTCCATTTAAAAATGTGGTTATCATTATAAGATTATGTATAAATATGTAAGAAAATACTCCTAGGAACCACAGGAGTCAATGGAGTTAAGTTTTTAAAAGCAAGAACTTTA
>PVJO010003876.1:0-116481 GCA_004026905.1 Hystrix cristata | reverse complement strand
GCAGGCAATGAATTGCAGGAGCGAATTTTAGGGCATTGGGAAAGTTTATTTAAGTAACAAAAGGGAGACTGGTTTGGCCAGGTGGGTAAAATAACCAGCTGATGCTGCAGTTAGGAATCTGAAAAGGCCTAGGAGACTAGGGAGCAGGGGGCAAGTGCGCAAGGCAGAAGGGAGAGTGCCGGGAGAGAGGGGGCGAGCCAGGGGTCAAGAGAGGCAAGAGAGGCAAGAGAGGCAAGAGGGCGAACTCGTGGTGCCATTTATATTTATCTGGATTGTGTTCTCGTGAGAGTTGCTGGATCTCATGAGAAGAGGGGCGATTGGAATGTCACGCTCCAGGCTGACGTCAGGTCAAAGCCACTCCCCAAGGTCATGAACATGGTGGTCTTCCCAGCCAGGTCAGGCCACGCCCTAATCCTATATCACTACCTCCTTCCACTAAATCCTAATTTCACTTGCAAGTGGAGATAAATGTTCATTTTAGCCATTCTTTGTCAATAAATCTGTGAGCATTTATGTCAGATGATACTGAGCTATCCAGGAATTTCAGTAATTCTCTACCAATTGGGTTTATTATTATTTGACTTGATTACTTATATTTTCTGCCCTTTTCTTCTCCTTCAACAGGTAGATTTATGGTAATTTATAGTAATTGCTCTGACCTTCAGTTTTCCTGAAAAAAGTATTCAGAAATTAAACAACATATGAATCTTGTGAAATTGGCCACATCTGTCTCTCACGTGACAACTTTTAGTATTCTCAGCCCCTGAGCACTGTCAGCAACAGAAACATGGAAAGAAAGAGCTCCTATTTGTTTCAGAAGTCAAGAACATTTGCCCAACTGCAATCTTCACAATTAGACAAAATTCTTTTAGGGATATTGAAATGGCTAAACTCTGATTTCCAGTCCTACTTCTATCCTTATTTTTCAAATTTCATATAAAAATGAAAAGAACCAAGTGTTTAAAATACATTATTTTCATCTCGTTGCAGAAATTCACTTGTAAGACCACAGCTATAATATCATACAACAAATTAGTCTTGCTAATATTTACCTCACCACAGATGTCTTCTTACACAGCGGCAGAGCAGTCACTGGCAACTACATGCAAACTATAATTTTAGCTCCACATATTTTCACATATAAATTTGGCTATTGTTTTTATTCTATGTGTTTTGTGTTGTTCAAGAAAACAATTTGTTTTGGATTTTCATTCTCTGTCATCTTACTTCACATTATTTTTATTTCTATATCAATATCCCCAATGTGCTATCTATGGTACATTTTAATTCTGCTGCTGAGTTTCTAGTTTATGCTAAACGCTGTTTATTTTATCTAGTTCCTTTTTCAACTCATCCTGAGATTTTCCAATTAAATCTATAGTGTCTGATGGCCTCCCACCCTGTTTCACGGGTGGGCGTGGAGGTTATTTTCAGGTATCACATTGTGGAAATCAACTTCCAGATGTGTTTTTCAGGATTCTGGAGTATTTTTATTCAGAGATGTTTGTCTATCACATAAATTTACAGAGTGATATTATCTTTCATTTAGTGAACAGTATTTCTTACTAGGCTTTATGCTAAATTTTCCTTTATTCATCTTTGAATAGGATGAGGCCTGTTCCGATTCATTATTCATAAAGAACAAGATGGTTGCTTTGTGCCACTCGCTAATGATGTGGGTTAATGCAATCCTCAAATCTCCTATGAGGGGAGAGGTTGCTCTGCACTCTCTCTACAGACATGGCCTAAAGCATCTCTGATTTACTTGGATGGTCTCTGCCCTTCATGCAATATCTGATTTCCTAATGCTCTGAACCAGTGAGGTCAATTACTTTCTTCAATCTTTAACAGACACTGCTGTCGCGTTTTTCTTTTTTTCTTAACTTCATCTCCAAATGAATGTTTCTTGCATCAATGAGTAGTAAGTACACAGTACATGTGTTTCTGTGGCTACATTTATATGTATTTGCTAGATCTATTAAATAAATCAAGCACCCAGTATAACTGATGCAAATTCTAATTTGCCAATAACTCTAAATTTAGAGAGAAAAAAATCAGTCACCCTTCTTTTTGAAATAAACTGGACCTAGTAAACACTAAATCACTAAAATGCAGATGACTTCGAACTATGTAAAGAGAGATTTAATGTTCAGCACTTTCCCTGCATTCCAATGTTTTGTGAATCATAACAAGGCAAATTCAGAAATGTTTTCATTACATTGTTTCAAAAGCACAACTTCCACCTAAGTAACATCTGTAGGGCTCTAAATACATTTGATGAACCTGGGGCAAGAATACAAATAACAGACCACAGACCTTGGTCCCTATTTTAAGAAATTAAGGATAAAGAGAATGAACATCGAAAAAAGTGTGTTCTCTCTGCCTACTTTAAAAAGTGTGCCTGCTAAATGACCCATTACTCAAGGTTTGCTTCAAAACTCCTGGGCTCCTCAAGTTTGTGTAACAGAAGGGAGCAGCATGGGGAGAATCAACCCCAGTCCCCTTCTCCCATTCTTCCTGCAGTTTTGAGCTCTCTGAGGGACCTCACAGAAAGGGGTGTGGATGCTGCAGCATACAAACCCAAATTCAGTTTGCAATCTGCTCCCATTCCTAGCAAACAGCTTACCATGATCGGTCCTGGAAAAGAGCCTATCCACTCCCTGGAAGCTGGTGGCAAGCCATTTGGGCAGGGAAATGTGGGGTCTCAGGTGCCCAAAGTGAAAGCCAGCTTCAGGGTGGGTATATTCCCTCTGTCCCGATAGATTCCCTACTCTGTGTGGGAAAAAGGAGGGTCAGAACAGGGCAAAAATTATATTTAAATTTTTAAGTCCACCATGCATAAAATAATACCATATCCGATCCAATAATTTTAAATTAGAAAGCAATATGATTATTAGAATCAGAAAATAGTATTAGTAGAACTACTGACATATGTCAGTCCTTGGCTATAGGCTTTTATAAAGTATTTCAGTTAATCTTTATAATTAACCCTTCCAGGCAAAATTACCCTCATTTTACAAAAGCAAAAACTGGGGCATAAGAAAAGTCAATAGAAATATTCTAGGTCTCAAAAGAATAAGAAGTAGATTTAGGATCTGAATTTCTGTCAGTGCGAATTCACCTTTTCTATCCCTTTAACTCATGGTAGAATAATTCCTACCTTACCATAATCCTTGACATCTTATTTCACCCTCTTTTTCAAAATCCAACACTGAAAAATTTTCAGCACTAAGTGGAGTAGTTTCATATTTCTGTCTCATAAAATGTCTGTGCAATATGGACTGAAAAAGTTTTCTCTTCTTCAGTATAATTCTCAGTATCTTATGTGTATTAACCCTTAATCATCACAACAGCCTCATGCGATAGATACTACCGCTATCTTCATTTTTATGGATGAACAATAAAGCACAGAGAACCTGACAAATTTCCTCAAGGAAGCACAGCTGCGATGAAGGAGCCGCTATTCAGCCTGAGCGCCCAACCACGGGGCTCTAACATACCTCGTTACTGTCACCGTTCAACTGACATTAATTGCATGATGAGAGGCAACCACTGTATTTACAAAGTTCATACGTTTCAGTCATTGTTCTATCTTTGGAGTATTTCATTAACTGACAGAATAAAACATAATTACATCCTATTATCTTTGCTGTATCCTCATCTCACAGTTATGCTTGCTTTGCCGCCAGTTTTTAGTTACTCTTAGCACATCCAACCCACAGGTCCAGGCACCCCATAAAATACAATGATGAACAATGAAATGCTGGCTGCTAGATTTGTGACATGGTCCGTCTTCTGCTGTCTTCAAAAACCTTTATAAGTTATTACGCTGTGCATCTCCTGGCCGAAGCCCCTGTGTTTATGCAGACTCTTCAGAAATTCTAAGCATCTGTAATACTCCCAGGCCTGCCTTACCTGAGAAGAACATAAGAAAAACTGGGATTTCATCTGTTTTTGAAACAAAATAGTAAAACAGGCTTTAATCTATAACTTATCCATTATCTCTAGCACCTTAAATTCTCTAATTTACAGGGAACTCTGGCATGAGTGGTCAGGAATGATTTTCACATTTACATGTTTTTACTCAATTAGTAATTCTACCAAATGGAAATCACTGCAGATCTCTCCCAAAAGAGACTGGTATATTTAGATTAAATAACTGTAAACATATCTTAGAGCTATCTCAACATCTGGCCCTACTTTGTAAAAACCTAATTTTGCAAGTTATACCAGAAAGAATGCATTTGAAAACATAAGACCAGGGACATCCATCTACAAGAAAACCACATCAGTGGGGCCCATTAAAATTTTTGCTTAAGCAAACATTAAGAATGTGACAACTGCTAATTTCCTATGAAGGATCATAAAATCCCGCTGTGAGCTCTGGGTCAGGATAGACTAGAAAGTAGAAATAAGACAGTCGCTAACCTCCAAGATTCCTCCTGCTACCTAGTTTTGATTTAAAGTATTGACGTCACATGCTGGCTAAGAAGTTATCACTGGGTCTTTATAACTGTTGTACCCACTGAAACACTCCTTTCAAGATTTCTTATAGAGAAAGTGTAGGTTCCCTCACACATACTGAGAAGAGGAACCACGAAGGAAGTTAGAACTACCTAACTGAAACCTACAGCGTCAGAAAGACTTCGTGTTATCAGAGAAACAGACAATGGTAGCCATAAAATAATCAGAGCTCCCCTGAAAAGCTACAGTCATGTCTGGGTACAGCGAGGCACAGATCTTTGCGACTGACCTTAATTGAACCTTCATTTTAAATATGCTTTTGAATCTATGACATACCCATTCTGAGAAAGGTTCTTCTCAATCTCCATCAGCACCTTGCAAAAGTGACAGAGCATGTGTTCCCTGATGAAACCACCTCTGATGTACTCACAAAGGCCGGTGGCACTTCACAGGCTGCTTTTTACGATAAGGATATATTTTAACTGTTTTGCAGTTTGAAGACTGTTGAGTACATTGGGACATCTTACTAAAAGAGGAGCAAGGCATTTATCAGTATATTAATATTTGGGTTGGTTTAAATGGGCCATATATACTCGGTAACCTAGAAAGGAGACAGAGGCTTCAATTCCTTAAGACCAAGGATCAGACTTCTTGGAGAAATAACTGATTTCAGGTCTGAGCTGGAAACAGGCAGATGAGCCTGGAACATCTTGTCATACCAAATAGTGAAGAAGTTATCAAAGCTATTAGAATTGTGCCAAAAGCCACCTTGGAGATTTATTGGCCAAAAGTGGACTAAACTGCACATCAATAAGGATAAGAACTCTAATGAAGTTTATCTTTTCATAAGGCTGCTTAAAGAAATACTAGTAAACCGCCATTGAATGACACTAGAAAGTTAATACATCACTTTAAAATCTGGTGAATGAAAAGTAAAAGGTATTTATGCTAATACATATGCTAAGTGTTTATGACAATAAATGCTATAGAACATTAATGGTATGTAAGCATTTATGCGATACGTGTATATATACTGGGTACCACTGGCAACCAAACAATAAATCAATGAATGAGAATGTTCTCTTCATTGAAAATATTCCAGCTAATATGTGAACAAAGGTTAATGGAACTAGAAAATCACCAGTCTGAACCTCTTAATGAACTAAAATTGGATTTACTACTTGAGAATCATCACAAAAAGTGGCACCTCCTGAAGAAAGAATATAAAACTACTTACAAAATAATCATACAAAAAAGCCTACATTTCATCAAATTGTTTATTGTAGCCACTAACTTACAGATACAACAGGGACAGAGAAACATATTAAATTACACTTTCAACACGAAAATCACAAAATCCAGACCATAGAAAATGTGAAAAGACAAAAACACAGACTACATAAAATTTCAAGAGAGGAAGACGAAGACAAGGGGACACCCTACAGATTAAAATCGACATAAAAGATGTACCACCCAATCACAATGTGTGGACTTAATTCAGATTTTAATTCAAGCAGGAACATTGACGAGGTAATCGGGAAATTTGAACCCTGTGTAATTATTTCATAACTGCCTAAAAAATTATTACTAAGTTTTTAAAGTATGATAATGATATTGTGATCATATTTTTAAAAGATTTACTGCCTTTCAAGAATGTATACTAAAATATTTACAAATTAAATAACACATGAGAGATTTGCTTCAAAATAGTAGGAGTAGAGGAATGAGTGAGACAATTGATAGAGAAAGATTGACCGGGTGATGGGACTGATTATCCTATTTTGTCTTCTTTTGGGAGTGTCAAAAGTTCTCCATACTAATAAACACAAAACCAGGACAAGGAGCACAGGCATTTCTTTCTTACATTCTACTCCAAATAAATGTTTTAACTATTTTAAGGGAAGAAATTTATCAAGACTAACGTTTAAAAACTGGCATACATTCATGAGTTTTATTTAATACCTTCAAAAGCGGCCCATTTTTCTAGGGAAAAGAAAAAACATACCAAGAACAAAACTCTTATTTTACTTATAGCTCACTTATTTAACTCCACAGTACGTCGTCCGTACTTGTTAAGGTTGCTGACCACTGCATGGGAAGTTGTTCTACACAATAAAACAGCATTGATGCAGTTAAATTTAATTAAAGCCATCATTATTTTAACAGGATAAGAATTTATCAACATTCAGATACCAGCTGTCTGTTTACCAAAGACAATCAGGTTCAAAAGCAAAACTAGAGTTCTTTCCCTTTTATACTATATAAGCCATCTTTCATTTCAGAATACAGAATGATATTTTTCATTTAAGCATCATTCAAGTCTTTCACTGCACCATATGTTCAAAAAATTTAAAAGGCCTGCTTCCTAACATCAGCCTGCCCTTTTCACATTTTATTTTTCCATTTTCCAGTGTTAGATGCTACTTTCAATTGACTCATTATGTTTAAAACTATAGAATTTCAAGAGATATAAGTGGCTCAACACAAGCCTTGTTGGTTAAAAGGTGGATTGATGATACATCAAAGTACTGACTTTAAAATGCCAATAAATATTCACAGGCTTAGTTGAACCTCATGATTAAATAATTCTCAAATTTTTCGTGATCCTTTTTTCTTTGTTTGTTTTGTTCAGGGGACTCAGGAAATGAGCCTTTTCTTCTGTCTTTATCATCCCAGGACCCACAAGTCACCTGTTTCAAACCCAGAGCCAAAGGGAAGGATTTGGGGGCCAGACTGTGTATGAATCAGACAATGTTTACCCACAGAGCCCTGAAACAGAGAAGCCTGCTAGATATACAACTTAGAATAATTGGCCTTTAATTAAGCGTATTTTTTTCCTCTGTGATTGCTTTTGCAACAATATCAAAACATTTATGAAATGTTTACCCTCACAGATTCTGAAGTACACTTTTTTGAGTCATCGGCTTATTTTCAATTACTGAAATAACCAGAGAAATAACAAACAGATCCAAACAAGTAAAAGGAAAATACATTTTTCTTCCTCATGCTATTTCTCTACTGTAGAGTCTGTTCTTGCTTATGATATTTATATCAAGATCCCCTGTCTTGCATAAAATCGATAATAAAAAAAAAAAAAACACTTACCCAGAACAAGAAGTTGAAGATAAACATAGAATATTTTAGACAGCCACTCACACCTGCCATTTCAGAAAAGGATCAAGAATCCAGATGCTGTGACTCCAACTATTTGTTATAAGATTGTCCTGAAATGTGCTCTGGAGTAATTCGCCTGCACAGATTCCTGTACTCACAGCTTCAGAGCAGAAACAGAAAGCAAAGAACTAGACAGGGGCACAAATAGTTATAAAGGTGGATGAAAAATTAACCCACACACTTAAATATCACAACGGCTATCTCCAGGCGAGTTTGTTCTTTCGCTTGTCATGGCTCCTGGGGCACCAGGCCAGGATATTTATGATCCTTCCTCAAAAACTGCCTCCTCTAAAGTAAACAGATATCAAATTAAGGGAGTGGCGCTGGGCAGAGCAGAGAGTGGCACGACGAGATAGGAGACTGCAGAAACCACAGCCTGATTTCCCTGCCCCCTACTTGCACCAGAGCAAGTAAGGTTGTTTTGTTCTCAGGTAAAGGGACATCGTGTCTCAACTCATTCATGCACTGTATTTTGTTAAAACAAAGTGTATTCCAGCACAATAAAATACATTTAAAAATCTGCAAAATCTCTAGGCTTTAGGCACAGAAACCTTTCATCATTAAGCTTGGATAGGGAAACGCCTATTATGTACCTGCCTTCTAAAGCAAGATTTCATCTCAAAACATTTCCAAAGTTGCCATAAATGCACCAAGGTTGCAGGAAGTGGAGAGAAGCAGCTTCTTTTTTTTTTTAACCTTGCTAAGACCATTCCGTGTTTATCTCTATTTCTTTATGATGCAAAAAGAAAAATATTTTCTGGAGTCACTCTCTGACTGCCCCCATTGTGTTCCCCTTAGAATGCACAGCCCTTTTTGATAGTTTAGTTTGTTTTTAAGGTGGACAGTGTTTTCCTTCTTTTGATAAATTATGTGTAACAACAACTCCACTCAAACAAATTAGTTTCTAGATTCCTGGTCCTCTTGGGAAAGAATCTAAATTGGGAAGGTGGTCATGGATTCATAACCGTGAATTATACAATTAGTTTCTAGTGCTAAATAGACGGCAACTGTCCCCAGGTAAAAGCAACATTCTCTGACCTAACCAGGAAGGTGTGGATAGCTTTGTATAAACAAACTGGGTCATGTTGGTTTCTACATCCTGCCTCTCAACTGGACTTCCTCCCCCCTAATAAAAGAACCATCACAAGGTTGTTGGGAAAATAACTCTTTAAAAAGAACTTTGTTGGGGCTGGGGATTTAGCTCAGTGATTAGAGTGCTTGCCTTGCAAGCACAAGGGCCTGAGTTCGATCCCCGGCACCACAAAAAAAAAAAAAAAAAAAAAGAACTTTGTTAAGTTCTATACAATAAGTAAGCCTAGACTTCTTCCAAAAGAATATTGTCCTAATTTTCACTGACATACAATCCTACTCTGTAACTATAAACAATATTTTAAAGCATTGTTAACAATAACGTTTAGTGTTAAAGGCCAAATTTAGGATTAGTTCCAAAAATAATGACTTAATATTTAAATCATCACTAATATTGTTGGTCTGTGCTATTTCCTTCTAGAAAATGGAAATACTTTCATAAACTTATACTGAGACACTAGTGTCTAAAGGATAATCTGTGGCTGAAAGAAGAGATTTAAATTGAGTGAAAAAACAAATTCGTAATCCCCAAAATTCGACGATTTATTGTAGACAAGTAAGATCAGAAGAAATAATGTTCTCCTGACAGATATAGGTTAAATACTTACTTAACTTCATCTGATAGATACTGAATTCTCACTAAAAGGAATGTAGTCTTTAGTTAAATCATTCTTGCACTCTGAAACACAATCAGCAGATGTGTTTTCACAGGAAAATGACTCTGTGTTATAGAACCCTCAGTCCAGTTCAAAACCAATAAAACAATACTGTGCACTTCTCTAAATTTCTATCCCAGTACATGTTAAATTGACACAGCACTTCCCCAAACTAAATACAGTAGTGTGGTTTTTATATTTCTTTCTTCCTTGCCTCATAGGTAATCATTCCCCATGGTCTGTCAAGGTCCTTCATTTCCTTCATATCTGTTTCTTCCATTTCATCTTTTGGCCTCCTGTCATTGCCCAGTACTTCGTCATCCTCTGCTTGAACCCTTTCAATAGAAACACAATAGCCCTGCCAGTCTTTCCCTGCTGCCCAAGCACTCCAGATTGACTGATTGATTGAAACAGGGTCTTGTTATGTAGTTCAGACTGACCTTCCACTCGCTCTGTAGCACAGGCTGCCTCGGCCTCGTGAGTACTGGAATTACAAGCATGCACCACAAGGCCTGGCTCAAAATTCATTTTTTAAACGTTACAGTCTTGTAATTTCTCTGATTAAAAACCAACTTATGGATGGCTTCTTGTTATCCACAGTATAGATGTTAGACCTCTTAGGGTGGTATTCAAACATACAGCGCCCAGCATGAAGGACTCTCTCTTGCTCCTTTTCCCCTTGAGAGTTTCCACTCCTAGAAGAGTAACCACAGAATCTGTTCACCGGCCTAGAGCGTGCCTCTGGGTCATGCTGTTCCTTCTGCCCAGAATCTCCTCTCTCACCTTTGGTATTTGGCAGATTCTTGCAAACACCCCGAGCACTCTACTCCAGTGGCACTTCACCTGCGGAGCCTTCCCTTCCTCATCCACTGCCCCCACTCCGGGCAGAATTCCTTGCTTCTCAGTCTGCATGTCCATTATGATCGGAACAAACCTCTACAGTTGCCATCTTATGTTCATTTATTTGTGTCTCTTCCAATTTGATCTCGTGTGCCCAAAGGCAGAGATCCTGACCTATTCCTCTCTATCTCCCACATCTAGCTTTGGAGATAAAACTCCACCCCGCTCCCCAGAAAGTTCAAACGCTGATTCCTCAGAGGTTGTTATGGTTCTAAATGTCCCCTGCAAAGCCTCATGTAGTAAGAGGAGGCTGGATCAGAGGTGGCTGGATCTAGAGTGTGTGATGCTAGGGTTAAGGGCACGCAATTACTAAATCAATCCACTGACTGGTTTGGCACCACCCTAATCCTGGCAGCCTGGATGAGATATAAGGGGCAGAAAAAGCTGTTTAGGTCCCTTGCCTGGCTTGCTGCTTTCTGCCTGTCTGCCAGGTCACCCTGCCTTGGATCCAGATGATCATGAACTGAAATCTCTGCAAACTGTGAGCTAAATAAACCTTTCCCCCTTCAACTCTGGGTGTCGGGTATTTTGTCCCAGCAATGAGAGAAAAGTAACTAAGACAGAGGTTCTCTGTGGAAGTACCGACATGCTACTCTTCCCTCCTAAAAAGTCAATTATCAGGTACAGAAGAGTAATTTCTTTATTTTAACTCTTTTTCAAGAAGGTGGTGTATCCCAATTCCGTAATAAGGATAGTTCCAAAGATATATGTGGGCAAGTGTTATAGAACATACATTCATGTTTACAGGAACATTGTTTAGACTAACTCCTACATGAGACGAATGTATCCAGGGAGACTGAGTAGCTCAAACTCATAAAACAAGATAGTGACCCAACCTTTTCTAGAAATGAGATCACTTGATTATCAAATCAGTCGTATGTCCCTGGCATCGAACATCTCTTAAGTTATAAAGTATGAGTCACTTAGATCTTGAGAAGTTGTCACATAGCAGATAATTTAGCAGTGCTGGGGTGCGGTGGGATGGGACCAGAAGTGTTGGTAATAAATTTAGAACCCATGTAAAATAAGGTCAGGAAGGAGAGGCAAGGAAGAGTGGGCTACCATAATAACAAAAGACAACTGGGGGAAAAGCAGGAAGGAAGACCACTACATTTAAAGACAATTTGCCTAATGATACTATCATGCCAATTGTTATTACTCCTAGTGGATGCTGAGGTAAAGCAAGATGAGGATTCCAAGCTGATTAATCATGAAAACTCTCCATGGGGTAGTCACCACTGTGCACTAGGTTTTGATAGCCGCATGGGAAATCTGGCAGGGAAAAGACAAAGGGAGAGATTAAGCTTAGAGTGGAGGGAAGGGCATGAGCAGGAGCCTGAGATGCCAGATATAAAACACAGCATTTTGTGCAGGCCATCGGACAAACCCGACTTACATTTGGAACTTGCTCTAGTTCCAAACTCCCTGCTTTGGAAACTTAATTCCCAGTGTATGAGCATTGAGAGGTGGGGCCACGAAGAGGTGACGAGGTCACAGGCATTTTGCCATCACTGTGGGAGTGGGTTCATTATTTTGAGAGTAGATTTGTTGTAAAAAGAAATTCAGCCCTCTCTGCTCTCATCTTTCCTCTTTCTTTCATGTGTCTGCACACACATACTCTTTCCTTTCTGCCTAAGTGGGATGATGCAGCTAAAAGGCCATCACCACATGCAGGCCTCTTGATCTTGAATTTTCTAGTCTCCAGAAAATTACTCATTCGCCAGCATTCTGTTACAGCAGCACAAAATGGGCTAAGATGGGTCCTGATCCAGGAAGCAGGCAAAGATGGTGTTATGGTTTGTGTCTAGATGTCCCCCCAAAGCCTCATGTGGTAAGAGATAGCTGGATCTAGAGTGTGTGATTACTAAATTGATTCATTGATCGGTTTGGCATGGTTCTGCTGGGATCAAGGATGTGAGACTGAGATTGGGGGTGGGAGTGTGGGCCGCCCTGGGGGCAGGTAGCCTAGATAAAAGATACTAACTAGCTAACTAGCTGCTTGTTTGCATTGCTTATTTGCATACATTCCTTGCATTTCCTCACTTGACTTTGCGGCCGGTCGGCTGCCGGTCTGCTGCCGGTCTGCCACGCCAGCCCACCCCTCTGCCATGCCGCCCTGCTTCAGACCCAGCGGACTATAGACTGAAACCTCTGCAGACTGTGAGCTAATAAACCTTTCTTCCCCTAATTTTGGGTGTCGAGTATTCTCTCCCAACAACGAGAGAAAAGTAACTAAAACAGATGGGTACTCCACTTCTTCATAATGGTGTTACTTTGCCCTCTGTAAGATATGTTCAAGAACTCATTCAACGAACTATTCCTAGAGACGGTACTAGGCGCCAGGTATACAGACATTTACATACAAAATAAAAATCGCTACCTTCATGGAGCTTGCAGTGAGAAGATAACTTCCTCTTGGAGTTTTTGTTTCCAAGATGTAGTGACTCAAAATATTTGTTAATGGAGTATGTAATAAAAAGACAAATCTTGTGTTTTAGAGAAAAGATTCTTTACCCTCCTGTCATCAGTGTCACACTGCATTTTATATATATATATATATATGACACTGTAAGGAATAAATACATTTCCTGAAAGGTTGGTGACAATAAGAAGAACATGATGTTGAAATTTCTTTTCCTTATAACTGTACTTACAGGTGGATGTGTAAGGGGATCAGGTCATGAAACCTATACATTTAGAGTGAAGAGAAAGTTACGGCTCTTTTTAGCACTTCTCATTTTTAAAAAATCCTTTTTCTAATTTTTGGAAAGTTGAAGTAACTCGCTTGTGGGCTCTGTGGAGTGGAGCCTCGGCTTTACTTTTGCTCTCTAACCCAATTCCAGCCTTCAGAAGACCAACATTCTTCAGCTTCCCTGTAAGCTCCCACCCTGGTGCTCAAACAGCCTGGCTGATAAAAATCTTCTCTGTATTTCCACTGCAGGTGGAAAGCATCTGGTGTGAGAACAGTAGCTTTTCTTCCTTTACTAGACATTTTAAAACTGCAATCTGTACTTAAAGTGTTAATTCCAGCTCAGAAATAAAGTGTGGCTTAGAATCGTGGCCATCCAATGTCCAAGAGCCAACATTTTTCATTTTCTATAGATATTTTTATTCTAAAGTGTTTGTGATTTATACTTGACATAAAATTCTAACCATTTAGGACACGTAAGGGAAAATATGAAACTGTGGATGAGAAAAATAGATTGTAGAACACCAAATCTGTCAGCAAGTATTTAAGTAAAGAAGGAGACAAAATAGTACACAAATTAAAAATGCAGTTTCAGACCATGGTGGATTAGCGGTGCCTACAAATTCTTATTAGGCTTCACCATAGTGTTGATGTTCCTTTTACACTTGTGGTAATCATGGCGAGTAGAGAAAAAAGCCAGCTGCTGGGTGCAGCCTCGGTTCAGGTCCTTGGCTGGACATCTGAAGCTCGGCCTCACCAGCCTTTCCTGGGGTAATCTGTTCTTAAAGCTTAGCCTTAAATGTTCTCTTAGGAGCCTAATTTTTTTTAGTCAGTTTCTTAGTTTATCACAAGAAATGAGCCCAAGAACCATCCAGCATAAGACAGCAGCTGTTCAGAAAACCTTTTCCCTATTTAAAAAAAAAGCCAGAGAATGCCCAGATGGTGTCTGGGGTGCTGAATTCAGTAAACAAGTCAGTCGATGTACTGCCAAAATTTGGTAAGATGAGGCATCTAGAACCATCCTGGTGATCCAACAGCCAACTCTCCAGACGAAGCTCTTAGTGGTCTCAGAATCTTCTCCTTCAGTATTTCTGTGACATACCACCAAAGTTTTCTTCTCCAGGTTCCTTTCCCTGCGCTCCATCCAGTCCCTACCCGCCCTGTGGTCACAGCCTATCTCCAGATAGGGGTTCACGGTAATTTATTGGTTTTCATTTACCAGAATTGTGGTTGTTTTCCTTCTGAGATCACATTTTTTTTTTTTTTTTGGTGCCGGGGATTGAACTCGGGTCCTTGTGCTTGCAAGCCAAGCACTTTAACCACTGAGCTAAATCCTCAGCCCCCTGAGATCACATTTTAATTGCATTTTAGATTCTGCTAAAATGAGAAACTGAAAGTGTAAATAAAGACTAAAATGTAATATATTGGGGAAGGGAAGAAAATGTCCAAATGGGAAAGGGAACAAGGGAGGGAGAACAGAACAGAGGACAAGAGAAATAAGAAATGAAAGGAAAAAATGGAAACAAAGCTTTTGTAGATAGGGAGGGCGGAGGGAGAGAGGGGAGGGGAATGGGAAAAAAAAGAAGCAACAAGATACGTCATGTACAGGTACAAATCCCCTATGCTGAATGTTATCACTATGTGCATCTAAAACGCACCATTAAAATAAAATTTAAAAAAAAATTTTCACATCCACATAATTCATATCTTGATCCAGTTCTATAGATTTTACTAGCTAAATTTTCAGAAGTCAATCTTGTTTTCCTTCTTTCCAAACTGGGACTTACCCACATATAGACTAATAATAATCAACAAAAGAATGAAGAACACAAAACCTGGCTTTGTAATCACTAGGCTACAATCACTGAATGATCCTTTTTTGTAGTGAATATTTACCTGGCGATTTGCTTTTTAGGTTAAAATTTAAATGCCAACCTACTTTTCTATGAGTTCTCTGAATTAGCCCTTTGTTTAGTGAAGTTCACAAGGTACACATTAGCTGCTGAATCAATTAAATTCTGAGTTAATAATGATCAAGAGGTAAAGAAGTGAGCAGAGGCCACCAACACAGAATTTAAAAGTAAAATAATAAGAGAATACGGTGGAGGTGTTTAACACTTTTATCAGACACCAGCTTTGCAAACCCAATGAAACAAAATATTACACTGAATTTAACAGGGGTTTGTTCCATGATTGGTCAGAAGTAAACAGAACATTTTATTCATAATACAAATTAGGATCTCACAAGTGACTAAGTTCAAATTAGAAAGATTTATTCAACCTCACATGTGAGAATGTATTTGCGAGGCTATTCTGGTTCCCAGAGAACAATAAAATAACAGGAAGTCATTGTAAAATTTATGAAGAAATCCCAAACCTCTATTTTATTCTTTTATGAGAAACAACAAAATGTGTCCCAAATAAGCTCAGGTAGAAAATAACTCATGCTCTGGTTTGAATGATTTCTTTTTATCACAGAGAGTTCTGTTTTAAATTTTTCTTGAGTGTTTGCAAGACTTGATTTTCTCTTAAAGTGAGGAGACTAGGAAAGAAATGTATATGCCAGAAAAACTGCATCTGAACATCTAACCCACCGTTCTGAACAGAGAGGATGGAGGCATGGCTGCATTCTCCTCACCATCATCCCACACAAATGAACCACCTCAATTTTCATAAAATAAAAGTGTAAATCTTTAAGAATATGATATCCAAATACAGTCTTCCAAAACCACAAATGGAATGCACCATTTCTCCTAGAATTTTCTTTTGGTTCCTTTTTCTATTGATAGCCATGCATTAATGCATCCTTCCCTGACCATCTCAATAGCTCTCATACTTACAACATGCTGGCTGATTAAGAAAGTGCCTCTCCAGAGCCCAACCATGTGAGAGAGTCAGAAATTTTCTTTTAGATAAGCTACCCTCAGGGGTCATTCAAGTGCCTATGGGTAAAACAAATCTCAGGGACTGTTTGGCTTTATACAGAGTCTAATTTTACCCACATTAATCATTAAACCTTCAGAAGATATTCCAAAGGAGACCTTCCTGAGTTTTTGCTTTGTTTTGCTCCTTAATTTACTGAAAGGATCTAAACTCTTTCTGTGTGCTATTTTATTTACATAATATTCAAATCTATTCAAGGTTTCTGAGAGCCTGGGAATTTCTGTGAGCCTTCTGCTCTCCTTCCTCTTTACTTCACGCTTTCTTGAATACATGAGTGTAAAGAGGTATTATTAAGCCAGATAGACTGGAGCAGCCAAGACCCTCCAAAAGGAATGTGCAAATATGGGAATATTTCTAGCTACCAGCATAGGACTTGCTACACAAGAAGTGTAAGCCAGAAATGTCAAGTTTCTTAAGAAGCATCATTTTCTCAGCCAACTCCCTAAGGAGATTTCTGAGAAAGAAATAGTTCGTGAAGCAAATTTCTGTGCAATAAAAGATTATGTCACTCTCCAACTTTGAACCTTCTAATGGAGTCCCATCACTATTAGAATACAATCCCAAACCACACAAGATGGGCTCTTGGCTTTCTCCCCAACCACTTTCTTTCTCACTTTCTCCCTAGCTCAGGCTGCTCCAGCCCCAGGGGGCTCCTTTCTGCTGCTTGGAATTGACAAGTATATTCCTCACTCGGAGGTTTCATATTTCTTTGTCCTCCTCCAGAATCCTCCTTTTCTGCAAAGCGAGAGGTTTCACCCTCTCCATTCATTATTTTACATATTTGTTGACCTGTTTTTTTTTCTCTTCTGCTTCCTTTCTAGAGTTTTGAACTTTAGGCTGTCACGGGCATTTTCTTTACTGTTCACTGCCTTATCACTAGGGCCTAGAACATTGCAGATAGTCAATAAATATTTCTTTAATGAATGACTGAATTGTAAGGTATTTAAATGTAGTAATTCATTTTAATAACAATAAAACACCCAGTCTGTGTCCACAACTGTATTTCTACTGCACAGCACAGATTATAAGAAAAATATGTCTTATAGTCTAAAAACTTGAGATAGCAGACAAATAACTAAGGAACCACCAGAAAGAGGAAGATTGTAGCATTCTATGTTATAAAGTAAGTGCAGGAACTACTTCCCATTCATTGAAACTCTGAGGAGGCGAAGTTTAAGCCGGGTCTCATCTGATAAGAAAAAGGCACAAGCCTTGCCAAGACCTAGATTAAGAGCATTCCACACAGACAGAAAACAGCACAAGAGCTCTAGGTAAGCAGAGACACAACATGCTGGAGCAAGTCGGTTAATGTGGGCAGCGTAACGAGTAGCTTGGTATGAGATGAGTTCAGAGAGGAAGCTCTTCAGGCCAGAAACTGCAGAGAGCTGAAAGTCAGCGGGAAAAGAATGAAGTTGTTTAAGAGTCGCTAAGCAATGGAGTGACTTGACACAATGGTCCAGGCAGAAGATATGACAGCTGTTCAAGGGTGAGAGTAGTACAGAGGAGGGAAGAGATTCAGGATGCACTTCAGAAATGAAGTCAGCATTGAGAGTGAAAGAAAGTGAGAAATGTGGATACAACCCAGATTTCCACTTGAACAATGTGGTTGATAGGAATGCCACCAAGAGAGAAAA
This sequence comes from Hystrix cristata, assembly GCA_004026905.1. Classification (NCBI taxonomy): domain Eukaryota; kingdom Metazoa; phylum Chordata; class Mammalia; order Rodentia; family Hystricidae; genus Hystrix; species Hystrix cristata. The sequence continues at coordinate 98,932 of PVJO010003876.1, read as the reverse complement.
CTAAGGGAGGAGTAGTTCTGGTCTCCACATTTCAGATTTGAGAAGCCTGTCAGATGCCCAAGTGGAGATATCAAGGGGGCCACCTAATACGTGAATACGGAATTCAGAGGAATTTTCGGGGCTGTAGATGGAGATTTGTGTTTTCAAGCCGTATGGATGCTATTTAAAAGCAAAGTACTAGATAAAATTACCTAAGGACAAAGCATGAGTAAATAACATCAGAACTCTGATCTTTTCCTTAGAACTTGATATTTAAAGCTGTACAAAGGAAGAGTAAATAGATAGGACTAAAATGCAATTAACAGTGAGTTAGGAAAAAAAGTAGCATGGTGTCCAGAAACCCAAAAAAAAAATGTAAGTGTCTTAAAGAAAGAGATGGGCAGCTGCCGAAAGCTGTAGGTAAAGAAGTCTAGTAAGATGAAAACTTCTAATCACCACTGGTTTGGGCAGCATGGGGACTGCTGCTGTGTTTGAGAGCAGACCAGTTTTAATTATAGTGGAGACAGACCCCAAATTGAAAGGATTGCCAAAGGTAAGAATTATGAAGGTGAAATCATTTACACTAAATAATTATTTCAAGTTTTGCCGTGAAAGGAAGCTCTCAGCTTATGGAATCTGGGATACTGTGAGTTTACAGAGTTCCAGCCTCACTTGGAATTTCAGAATGATGTGAAAATTTGTTCCCGTATAAGATGAATAGGAAAGTTTCTTACTACATGTACAATAAATATCAGAATGCTGGAAAATGTAGATTTAAACTAGGAATGCCCATAAGAAGTCATAAAGGCAGATCACAGCTAAACAGATTGTAACAACGGACTACTGCTCTGTCACAAAGATAAACTTGAGCCACTAGTAGGTGAAAGGATCATCTTGAGAACACAACGTTAAGTGAAATAAGTCAGATACACAATTGTAAATGTCACATGGTTGCTCGCATATGACAAATTCAAATATATATGTGTGTGTATATATACACAAATACATACAAATAAAGAGCAAAATAGAAGACAGATAAATATGAAGTAGGGAGAAGTTCAAATAATGATAGAAACTACCTATTTTGTGATTTCAAAACTATTTTAAAATATAAGCTAATTTGTTTCACTTGCACCAACTGGTTTCTCTTAGTTGATGGCAAAGAAAGTTTTGTGCTATTATCTGTTTCTTCTTCGTAGGAGAGAATCTTTTTTGTCTAAGTAACTACTTTGAAGATAATTATACATAGTATAGTAACTATTGCTGTTCTCTTAGTATTTTGGCATAAATTTTGTTGTATTTTTTCATAACATGAAAATTATTTTAAAAAGAAAACATGTAGAGTTTCTTAGATAATAACATCCTATGTAGGAATTCAGATAAATCTCTCTCAAATGCATCCGTATAAGAGAAACCGTGCAATACCTAAGCTTGTGTGTCTGAGTTATTTCACTTAATATGGTCTCAAGGTGCATCCATTTGCCTAAAAATACTAGGAACTTTACCTTTTCTGAACCGACCCTGCTCCAGCCCTGAGGCGATGTGAGATCAAAGAAAGAGGCAGATTCAGGATTGCACAGAATGCATTTTATTGGGGAACTTACAGAAGTGTGTCCTGAAGGAGCAGCAAGACCATGTGGATCCTCACAGTTTGCACTGAAAGAGGACAAAAGTGACTTTATCTAACTGTAATGACCCTGGCTTACTTAAGCTATATAAAAACATTCAGTCACATTCCTGTGTCCACAATTGAGCTGTAAAGCTCTACCGACCACTTTAATGATTTCAACTACTTATGGTTTGCTGGGAAACCGCATAGAAAAAAAAAAACTTGGATTACATGGTTACAGTTCAAGGTGGTTGCCGTCACGTCTCGCTGAACCCCAAAAATACCATCACTGTAGTTATAGTTATAGTGATTGTATTAATAAATATAAACAAATATGAAAAGTATTGGATGAGGAAGCAAGGAAAAGCCATAGTGCGAATTTTAATAGTTATATTGTTCCATGTTCCAGAAAGAACATTAGGCAGCTTAGAAAATAGACATGTAAGTGTAATACACATAAACATGAAAATGTAAGATAATAGAATGGATGAGGTCTAGGTGAGGTCAAGACTTCCCATAGTAAACGTTTTATTTCTTTTTGACTTTTGAGCTATGCAAATACATGCATTAACTATCCAGAAAATTAAAGTTTCAAAACTCCAGAGTTTCAGGTCAAAGCAAAGGAGACCAATAACTGAAAAGGTCTCAGCAGTCAGGTTGGGTCGCATCAGAGAGGAAACAGCAAGGTATGAGTTCTGCATCATCTGGATGGAAACAGAACCTATATAAGCAAAGAGTAAGGCAGTGACCAGGGGCCTAATCAAACATTTAGGAGAATTTTCAGGATCTGAGAATCAAGCAGAATTATCATGAATACAACGGGTAGATACATATATGAGAGCAATGTTCTGTAGCATCCATTCTAGTGTAAGGTTTTCTGCCCCTTGTTTTCATCTTAAATTTTTTCTCAAAGTACAAAGACCAATTTGGTACATGTTAGACTATTCTCCAGGAAAAAAAAAAAATGTGTCCTGCTAAGGGCTAATGACAATGGAAAGGCAAGGAGACTGGTTCTTTACAGGGGTGCCTGGGGTTGAAGCCTCTGCTCTATCTTGTTTTTTTCCTAAGGTGTATGAGCTAGATGAAAGTAATATTTTAAACCTGGACAGTCCTGATCTTCCTAGAATTTTCAGTTACTGTTATCGATTTCAATGCCGTATACTCAGCATTTTTTTTTAATTTTCCCCCAACTGTTAAATGTCTTTATATATCATACTGATTTCCTTACATCGCTCAGGACATCGAACTCAAGACTTTATAAAATTAACTTCTCTAATCAATAAGCCATCATCCATTATCTTTACTTCTTTCAATTAATAGACAATTTTTAGTGCGATGGTAGGTTTACAGAAAAATTGGGCAGAAATTAGAGAACTCCCACATGCTCTATACTCTAATCCCCTCAAATCTTGCCTTATTGTCAGCATCTTGAATTAGTGTGAAAGTTGTTACAACTAATAAACCAATATTGAGACACTGCTATTAAAAAAGGACCATAGTTTACCTTAGAGTTCACTCTCAGTGTTGTACATTTTAACAATATTGACAAATGTATGATAACATATAGTTGCCTTTGCAGTATCATACACAGTAGTTTCACTAACTAAAAGTTTCCCGTGATCTACCAACTCATCACTCTGTCCTTCCTGCCACCCAGCAAATACTGATTTTGTCTCCATACTTTTATTTTTTCCAAAATGCAATAAAGTTGAAATTGTAGTATATATACTCTTTCTAGGTTAGCTACTTTCACTCCATGACATGCACTTGAGTTTCTTCTATGTCTTTTTATGGCATCAATACCTCATCTCTTTTTAATAATATTTCAGTGTATGAATATACCAGTTTATTTATCCATTCACCTACTATAAGCCATAATGATTGCTTAGTAAACGTGAATAAAGCTGCTACAAAAATTCATGCTAAGATTTTGTTATAGATTTAGCTTTTAACTCATTTAAGCAAATGCCAAGAACACGAGTACTGGATTGTCTGGTAAGAGCATGATTCATTTTGTAACAAACTGTCAGAGTCTCTTCCAAAGTGGCTGTGCTATTTTACATTCCTACCATCAATGAAAAAGAGTTCTTGTTGCTCCTTATATAGTGTGGTCAATGTTTTAGATCGTAGCCTTTCTAATAGGTAGAGTGTGATATCTCACTGTTGCTTGTCTTTGCAATTCTCTGATGACATATGAGTGGAATATCTTTTCATGTGGTTATTTACCATCTGTATATCTTCTTTTGTGAGTTTTTTTTTTTAAGTCTTTTGCCAGGCTTTGAACTAGGCTGTTTTTGTTTGTTTTGTTTATTGCTGTCCTAAGTGTTCTTTGCATATTTTAGAGACCCATTCTTGCGCAGATACATGTGTAGAGGCAAAGAAAATTTTCCCTCTCTTTCTAAAAGTTGAACTGTGCTAAAATAAACTGACAATAGATCAACAGGATAAAAAGGCATACCAGTTTAGTTAATGTGCAGTGGGCATGAGACTTGTATAAAAATATGAAACTCAAAGAAGGGCCAAATAATTAAGGCTTAAAAGTCCTCTTCGTGGGGAGAAGTAAATGCAGGATGTATGAAAATTTAGAGGGTTAGCAATTGATTTTTTTAAACGTTACTCTACCTTCATTGGAGGAAACCCTGAACTGTAACTGTTTTAAATAACATACATCCTGCTGCCAGTCACACTCATCAACCTATTTGGCATCTTCTGACTTCTGCTGTTATGTGACAAAACTGTAGTAGTTGCCGGGCCCCAGGACCCAACTTTGCTTTTTGACATAGTCTGTCGTCCTTTCAGCTGTGTTGAAGGAAAGGATCCAGGTGGCCTCAGTGAAAGTGATTTTCTCACAGCTCTTCTTAATTCCCTCCACAATCTGATCCATGATAGAGTCCAACAGGAAGTAGATGCACAAGGTGTAGCTCTCATCTGAGATGTCACCCTTCACCAGGAACACCTTGTTGTCACTGCCCTTCGTCAGGTATTGTTCAAGGGACACATGTGCTTGATGGAGTCATTGGTCTAGACATCCTTGGCAGGCAGGCACTCCACCTCTGCTCGGAATTCAGCCCCCAGATCCCGGGACAGAAGGAACAGAAGGTTTAGGCCCAAGAGCTACGCATGTAGGCTGACTGAAACTGCTCCTTGCATTTGAGTTGTGCCATGAAGGCTTGAACAAAGGGATATTGTTGCACAGGATATTCACTGGGCCAGGATCTCCAGATTGTTCCAGTCAGAAAGAGCTGCTGTTTGGTCAGCCTGGTCCCTGCATTTGGCAGGAAATTAAACTCCAGTAGAACTAGCTAGAGGTAGCCTAGTGCTTCCCTGCATTTGCTAAGATTGGGACTTTTAGGATTCGGTTGCCCTTGCATTGTTCCTATGCATCTGCAGTGTCGTGGAAGGCCACGTCTGAAGCCCGTGCAGGAGCAGAACTCAACAGGCGAGTAACTAGAGCATTCGCACACTCACCATCATGTCCGCCATCTTCCCTGTGCTCCTTTGGCAGATCTGAGTGTTCTCTATTTAAAATTCAAAGTGGTATATTTGGGATAACATTTTCTGATCCCTAACATGTGTTTTACAAGTATTTTCCTCCATTCTGCGGCTTACTGTTTCATTCTCTCAATCCTATTTATTTTTCATGAGACAAACATCATCTCATGAAAAATGAAACTTAAAATCTACTATTCTTGATCAACTACTTTCCCCAATTTCAGGCACATTTTGTTATTTCTGTAATATAACAGAATACGTCCAGCCTCAAGCTGTTGAATCAAATGCTGTTCCCTAACTGTGCCATATTTGTTTGATTTGGTTTGGCTTGTTTTACCTTTTGTTTGTTTTGTTTTTTGAGACAGGGTCTGTGTAGTTCAGGCTGGCCTTGAACTCACTATGTAACACAGGCGACCTCTACTTCTTCACGATCTTCCCTCCTCAGCCTGAGTGCTGGGATTACAGGTATGTGCTACCATGCCCAGTTCTATTAGGCCACGTTGATGGGTGGAAAACTGCTTCCAGGACTTCAAGATTTCAGTTGCCAAGACTGTGACAGTTCTGCGATTTTACCGTGTTTGCAAACTAACAAGCTAGCCTGCCACAGTTTACTAGTTGCCTTTGGAACACATGGAATTCATGGATCAGATACAAAGAACTTTGTAAGTCATGGCACGACGAGCTCTGTGAGTTTATGTTTGCCGAGTTCTCTTCATTCCCCATAACCCAGGGGGCAGCTGCTCAGAAGCCCAGGTGGATGCTGAATAAACAGTAATTTCATATCTCCACTGAGGGACTCTAAGTTTAAGAAACCCCAGTCGTTTAAAGAGACTTCTTCTCCTCTGCCACAGGGAGATACGATCTCTGTCCTCCAAGGCTGTTTGCTGTACAAACATTCTTGAAAAGATGATCTGAGACAAAAGCTGTCTATACCTATGCTCAGGAGATGTGCAGACATGTGGGGAAAACAAACTGAATCTTCTCTCAACACAATCTTTCATCTCTCCAGTTCATGGTGAGCTGCCAGAGAAAGCTGGCAGAGGAGCTGCCGGAGGAAGCTCCAGTTCACAGTGAGCTTCCATTTTTTAGCTGCCCCTGTGTTTAACAAAATATCTGTAATAATTCTGTTACCCAAACACATTATAAACTCCTTAGCTGGGCATCAAGGATGCTTAATACCAGTTACCCAATTACTCTTCCTAATCTCAATACCTAAAACTTCCCAATACACATCATCTATACAGCCTCTATGACCTTTTTGCCCTTTTCCTATTTAACCAGCTCTGTGTTTATGTTCCTTCCATTCTCCCTGTCTCAAATGTCATCCCGTATCAATAATTTAATTGATATATCAGATGTTTGGTTAAGCATTAAATCAAAGGATACTTCCACATGAGATGTTTTTAAAATAAATCTCTTCCTTCTCCTGAACTCCTACAGCACTTTTCCCACTATGTTAGCCTTCTTTTACTGGGTCAGACACCTGAGATAATCACTTAATAGGTGGGAAAGTTCATTTTGGCTCACAGTTTCAAAGGTTTCAATCCATCGTCAGTTGACTCCGTTGGTTTTGGACCTGTGATGAGGCAAAACATCATGGCAGGAGATACATAGTAGAGCAAAGTAGCTCACATCATTACAGTCAGGAAGCAGAAGAAAGGAAGGGATTATTCATATACTCTTCACACACATCCCCAATAACCCAACTTCCTTCTACTGGGCTTTGTGGGCTACTTCCTAAATGTTCCACCTCCTCCTCGTAGCACCACAGGCTGGCAACCACGCCTTCCACACAGGATCCACACCATAACACCCCCGATCATTCAACTTACATGCTCTCTGTTGCAATCAATTGATTATTTGCGATTATTCTCTAAGCATGCAATAAACAAAGCTCTATATTTCTTCAGCTTTGTATCTTTCATTCCAAAAAGTATGTCTAGCCAATTTTTGAGTGCATGAAAGAAAAAATAAAGTTGTGATTTTGTATTTTCTTAGGAATTCTGGAGAAATGAGAGTATAATTTTGAAAAACAATCACCTTTTAACTTAACAACTGTTCCCCAACTAACTTTTTCCACTATTACCCTAATTACAGATTTTTTTTACACTTTCCAGCTATTTTGACACAAAACCCAGTTCTTCCTTTTATTCAGTCTGCTCTTATATTGTAACCTAATGTGAAAGTAGCAAAGCAAGACCAAAGACTGCATTCTAGCTTGTCAGCGTCCCTCTTTTTCAGCCCTTTTATCTCAACTGAAATCCATCTCCAGCTTTCCTAACCATTAGACATCCTGTGAATGCTTTCATGTTAGTATCCCTGGTCATGAAATTACCTAGCACAGCACAGCCCTCCCAAGAGGAGGGCAGGTTCTAATTAAGCTAACAGACAGCTGGGTGCAAACAGCGTCCACTAAGATCAGAATAACACAATGTTTTTTAAAATGAACAGTTCACTTTTTTTTTTTTCCTGAAACAGTGAAATGCAAGGCAGCTCAGCCTTCAGGGAAGACAATTGAGCTTCATCAGAGAAACTTGTGAAGAAAGGGAGAAAACACAGGACACAATGAGCTACCCAGAGAAGTACAGAGAAAGGCTCTTGGCAAGAGCCTGGGCTTTGTGTTCACAGAGTTTTGGGTTTGAAAGTAAGATGTGCTTCTTATCAGCTCCGAGAACACTGTTCTTTGGTCTATTCCACAAATATATTTGAAGTACCTACTAAGTGCTAGTTAGATAACACTTAATACAGCAAATGCAATCCAAGCCTTGGTAGATTTTGCAACTAACAGGGAATAAACAAAAACCAAATAAACCAACCAATCTATTTTGGTAAGTGCCAATTAATTGTGATAAGTGCTGTGAAGGAAAAACACAAAATATCAAGAAAGTCCTTTGATGGCCTGGTCCGGAAGGCCTCCCATGAGAAGGTAATGAATGTTTTACTTGATATGAAAAATAAGGAGCCAACCTTACAAAGAGTGTGGGAGAAATAATTAACCAGGGAGAATAAAGGCATTTTACCTCATTCACCAATGTGTACTTTTATGAAAGTTTACATACATAATATTTGGAACAGGACTGGAACTTTGTAAATGGTTAGCAAGTGATTGTCCTTGTTATTGTTATGGCTACTGACCTCATATGTGTTAGAGCCAGTCTATAAAAGTGTAGGATCACTGAACAATCTTTCAAACTCTAGCAAACACTAAGATAGGCATCGGCAGTTACATTTTAAAAGAAGAAGGAGGTATATAGGACATTCTACTGAACCGGGAAAAAAAAAACCTCTTAAGAAATTTGGTCACATTTTCCTCTTTTTTCTTTGATTAATCTCTCATCTGAATTTCTGCATAGTAGCAAAACCTCACTAATTCACGTTGGTAATTAGAGATTTCACATTTGCACTGTGAAGCAAGTGAATAATCAAAGTGTGAGGAAGCAGGATGTTTAATTAAGGACACCTTTTATTTCTGAGAGCTTTAACTGTAACATTTGCATATAAATAATATGTTAATTACAAAGGACTTGAATGTTATTAAAGCAAGGCAAATGCGATCTTACTTTGTAACCTGACCTTGATAAACTTGTATTTACTGACAAAGATTGCTATAAGTAAGCTGTACAGCTAATTTAGGTGATTCTTTTATTTATTTAATCCAAGACTTTTCTGTGTGATCTGTTCCATTTAGAAGCTTTGATAGTTTATAATTTGTCATTTCCAGAAGGTAGCGGATTCAGTTAAGGTAGACTCTTTTATGGATAAATGATCTTTGTAATATTTATAATTTGATAAAGATTGAATGGGTATTCAAGATGTAACATTCCTTCCTTTATTATTCTGCCAAATCTTCCTTTCTGCAGTCCTTAAGACTATTCTCACATCTCCGATTCCATATGCCCAAGAGCCCCATAAGGGCCCCATATGATTCTCTACATACTTAAAAAGTATATATGTCTTTGTTCTCTGACTCATGGGAAGAGACGAGTTGTTGGAAGAGTGGTGCAAGTTTAGCACAGATACCCAGAAGCCAGGTCTCCCGTTTGACAACAGGTCCAAACTTGGCCTCAAATGACTAATGTGCTTTGTTAATCTTGAGGGGTAATCTTGAGGTCCATTAGGAAAGGCAGTTTCAGACCGTCTCTGGTGAGTCCTTTTCATACTATCTTATGAAATATTTCTAATTGTCCAAGACTAACATTATATGACTTTTGGGCAATGTTAAAGGTAATTTTTTTATTAAACAGAGATAATGTCATGACTCTCAGATATCAAGTGAATGTGTGTTGACGATTTTAATGAATTTATCATTAATGAAGGAATTGGAAAGAGGTTATAAAGGATAGAGAAGAATTCAAAGATAACTTTTAGGTTAAGAATATTGAAATAAAAGTGCAAATGAAGGTAAAACTCTTCCTCTTGCCATCGCCAGAGAGGAGTCAGTTGAATCTCTTTTGGGCTGAATCTATTCATATGTCTACAATAGTAATTATTATTCATTGCTATCAGTTATCTATAATTTACAAAGTTGTAAAATAGCCCAAAGTCGGTGATAGACCAGAGCCCCCATAAAATCAAAATCAGACAATCCAGAAGGGATTTCTCTAATAATGCAGAGTTTTTCACTGAAACACAAATTTTTCCCTACAGCATAAATTGTTCATATACTTTACCTGTCATTCTTAATCTCATCCACCAATAAATACATTTTGAAATAGTCCTGTATACCAGAAGGCTATCTCTGGGGACCCAATAGTGAATCCTGGATAGTCCCTGTCCTCAAAAGACCCAAAATACCACAGGAAGAGACAATGTGAAAACAAAGAGAAAACTGTCAGAGAGGTTATAATAAACATTTACACAGAACATAATGGGGTCAGAAATAATGAGCAACTTTCAGTAACTGAGCAACTTAATTGTTCTAAATAATTTTATATGATTATTTCCTTTAAACGTCTTAGATTCATGTGATAGTTATATTACTAAACCCATTTTACATAAGGAATTGAGGAAATGCCTCTGAGAAGCCAGGTTCCATGGGATAACTTGGAGGCCCAGCTACGCAGGAGGCTGAGTATTCAAGGCCAATCTGGGCAACATGTTTAGAACTTCATGTCAAAAAATGAAAGAAGAAGGAAGGAAGGACAGAGGGAAAGAAGGAAGGTTGGATGGAAGAAATATAATTAGGTTTAGGTACCATTCTAGAGCCTGTGCTCCAATCTCTATGCTATACAGCCTTCCAACAAAAAACAAAGGACTTAATTCTAACTGTAAGAGTTAAGGGATGGAAGTGGGAAGCTAGAGGAAACAGAGGGGCTGAATTCTGGATTCTGAAAGGTAACTTGTAAGCATCCTTAGCTCAAGAATGGGCTTTCCAGAAAGAAAGAAAACTCCTGAGCAAACGTACCAAGATTTGTGTCAACTGAGTCTTCAAGCACCTCTTAGGCCAGATTTAAAATGTTTACATTGTGATGAATGGAGAACTGACAAGAGGTTAAAGTTAGAGAAAGTCTGGATCTGTTTTGCTTTTCATAAAGAACTATGGTCTATTCTGATGATAGCAATATATATGATGGATTAGAGATTGGGATAATCACTAAGAAATTATGAGAGTAGGGCAGGCAAAAGACAACAAAGACCTATGAAGATTCATAGTTTTGCATAGCAAGGAGGTAGCTGAAACCACAAAACAGGATATAATTATCTGAGTATGCAAAACAGTCAGAAGAGAAACGAGAAGAGAATATTAGCACACACTCTAATAAAGATAGATCGAGAAGGAAGACCCCCAAGGGGACCCAAAAGGAAGAGAAGTAGGGGATTTGAGAATGCGTAAGTTAAAAATCCAATGGAGGAGAGCACTTTTCAAGAATCATAAAAATAGTCAATTTCAAACTACAGAATAGACGAATCCTCCTGAGTCCTCAGTTGTCTTGCTAGATTCATTTCAATAGTACGGAAGTGTGCTGGGAAAGGTGACTTAAAAATGAGTGGGAATAACCAGGGAAGGTTAACTTCGGCAAACAGATGGCACCACAAATCACCCGAACACACTGGAAAGACTGGCACCTGGTGGGCATGCCCCTGGAACTTGAACTAAAAGCAGAATTGAAATGAACATTGGAATGTTTACATAAAGACCACTCATTCCAGGACAGCCTCCCTTTTCTTGCAGTCAAGCCTCTCACCCCTTTATGGAAACCTGGAAATTCATAGCAGAAATGGAAAATTTAGGAAAAGGATTTGAAAATATTGAACTCCCCATTAAAGTAGAGCAAAAGACAAAATAGAAAATAATAGAGGGAAAATTAGAGAATCAAAGTCCAATATAAAAATAAATACATTTCAGAGAAAAATGACTAAAGATGATAGAAGAAAGTCATTAAATAACAAATTGAAGAGCATTTCCTATATTGAAAACATCCATTGACAAAAATACACACATATCAATGCACATTCTGAGAAGTTTCAAAAAATTGCGAAAAAATTTGTACTACTGAGAAACAACTAGAGAAAAAACAAAATAAAAACGTAAGAAAATTTAAGTCACATAGAGTAGAAATTAGGGAATTGGGGATTTAGCTCCGTGGTAGAGTGCTTGCCTAGCAAGCACAAGGCCCTGAGTTCAGTCCCCAGAACACTCGTCCAAGAAAAGAAAAAAAAATTAGAGTGGCTTTGGATTTTTTTACCCAGATTATCTGAAATGTATTTGACAAAAATTCAGTATTTTTATGTAAAAACAATATGGCTACTGTTTGCTCTTGTATGGATGGCCTGACATCTCACTGTAGGGTGTATTTTTCCTACTTTTATTTGGCCCAAATTTGCTCTGCAGAGCCTGTTTCTTTTCCTACCTTTAACAAAACTTTGCTATCATTAAAAAAGTGATACATGTATCACTTTTAATAATATTTATATATTAATATATAAATGATATTCATATTTAATATATAAATTTTATATATAAATGATTACTAATTCCAACATGTTAACATACCCTTCAGTTCACATAGTAATAATTTTGTGTGTGATCACACTTAAGATCAACTCTTAATGAATTTCAGTGATATAGCACAGCATTATTAACTATAGTAATAAATAGATCTCCAAATTTTATATGCCCCTCATGGCTGAATCTGTACTCTTTAACCACATCTTCCTCTTTTACCACCTTCCCCTCCAGACTCAAACTACTATCACTCTGCTCTCTGCTTTTATGAGTTCAGTTTTTCCGGATTCCACACGTAAAGTGAGACCTTGCAGTATTTGTTTTTCTGTGTCTGGCTTATTTCACTAGCATTATGTCCTTCTGGTTCATCCAGGTTGTCTCAAATGACAAGATTTGAGACAGCCTTTCTTTTTAAAGGCTGAATAATATTACTTTACAATGGTTTGAATACAGTCATGTCCCTCAAAGCTCCACACGTTAAAGGCTTGATCCTCAGGGCGGCACACTCGGGAGGTAATAAGCCTGTAGGAAATGGGGCTCAGATGGAGGTCCCAAGGTTATCGGAGTATTCCTTAAAGGAGATCATGGAACCCTGGTCTCTTCCTGTATCTCTCTTCTTCTTGCAGGCTCATAATGTAAGCAGTTCACTCTGCCACATATGCCCACCATGCTGTGCTGTCTTTACCAGCACTCAAAGCATGGGGCCATCCAGTCCTGGGCAGAAACCTTCAGAATCATGAGCCAAACAACGCTTTTCTCTTTAGAAGTTAATTGCTCCAGGCATTTCATTATAGAACCATGAAGAAAATGTATATTGTCAGCTTATAACATTTCTGTTGTCTATAATATATATCTATATATAGAGAGAGAGATCATATTTTATATTGCCTTTAAAGTAGTATGTGTGTGTGTGTGTGTGTGTGTGTGTGTGTGTGTGTGTGGAGAGAGGTATCATATTTTATGCTGTCTTTAAAGTCATATGTATGTGTATATATATATCTATACATATATATACTTTACATATATCATACTTTCTTTATTCATTCATTCAACAGTGGACATGTGTGTTGATTCCGTATCTTGCTATTGTGAGCAATGGTGCAATGAGCAAAGGGTGCAGATATTTCTTCAGTATGATGAAATCATACTGATTTCATTTCCTTCAGATATTTACCCAGAAGAGGAGTTGTTATATCATATAGTTATTCTATTTTTAGTTTTTTGTAGAACCTCCAAATACTGGCTTTAAATACTGGCTATATTAATTTACATTTTCACAAACAGTGTAATAGTGTTCCCTTTTCTCATCACCCTCATCAGTATCTATCGTTGTCTTTTTGATAACAGCCATTCTAACAGGCATGAGATGATATCTCATTATGGTGCTAATTAGCATTTCCGTGATGATTAGTGACATTGAGCACTTTTTCATATACCTTTTGGTCATTTGTACATCTTCTATGAAGAAATGTCTTTTCAGATCCTTTGAGATTTTCAATGATTTTTCTTGCTATTGAGTTGACTTCATTATATATTTTAAGCATTAATCCTTTTCTAGGTATACAGTTTCCAAATATTATTTCATAGCTTTCCTTTCACTCTTTCGATTGTTTTCTTTGATGCTCAGAAGCTTTTTATTTTGATGTAAATCTATTTTTCTATTTTTACCTTTTTTCCTTGTAACTTATGCACACACACAAACACACACATGCTCACATGCACACAGTCACTTTCTAGACCAATGTCAGTAAGGCTTTTCCCTTATGTTTTCTTCTGAGAGCTTTACATTAAAGGGCCACTTTCATTCTTTTCCACACAAATACCCAGTTTTTCAAACACTAATTACTGAAGAGAATATCTTTTCTCTATTGTGGGTTTTTTTTTTTTTGCATCCTTGTCAAGGAGATTGAATCTTTAATCAAAAATCTCCCAACAAAGAAAAGCCTACGGTCAGGTGGTTTCTCATGTGAACCTTGCTAAATATTCATAGAAGAATTAATACCACTTCCTCTTAAAGTCTTCTTCTTAAAGTCCAAAATAAAAGAAAAGCACTTCCAAGTTCAGTTTTTAAAATAATATTACCTTCATAACAAGGCCAGACAAAGACAACACAAGAAAAGTAAAGTGTAGGCCTTATCTCTGAATGTAGGTGTAAATATCCCCAAGAAAATATTAGGTAAAAGAATTCAACAGCACTTTGAAAGGAATATTCAGCATAACTAAATGTGATTTATCTCTGGAATGCAAGTATGGTTAAAAATATGCCAGTCAACCACTGCGATATGACCTAGGGAAAAAAATGAAAGGAACCCTCCCATATGATCATCTCTGTAGATGCAAAAAACAGTTTACAATGTTCGACATCTGTTCATAACCAAAACTATCAATAAACTAGATATAAATTGAAATTGTCTAAACATAAAGTCATATATGAAAAGCTAACATCATAATCAATGGAGAAAAGCTCTCGGCTTTTCCTGTAAGTTCTAGTACAAGGTAAGGATGTCCACTTTCACCACATCTCCCTAAATAGTATTCAGAGAAATAGGCACAACAAAAAATAAATAAATAAAAATTATACAAACTGAAAAAGAAGAAATCAAATTATCTCTGAAGATGACATTATTATATATGTCGAAAATTTTAAAGACTTATCGATGACTCAGATGGACACAGCTCCTCTCAGGTCCCGTGGTAGATGGGGCTGGATTAAGTACAGCAGGAGCCCAGACCATACAGGGATGGGGCTGATTTTGGTCTACAGTGAGCTGCCACCAGAGTGTGGGTCTGTCTTCTCAAAGTGGTTCTCCTCAATCATGGATTTCACTGGGGTTTTCGCAACCCTCTGCTTGGACCCTAAAACTCCCACAAAGGCGCTTTTATCCACACACTGCCACATTGTTATTTGTATGTGGGGACACGAACTGGAGTACTCCGGCTATTTCCCTGACCCATATTTCTTAACAACACTGTAATAACAGCAAAATGGCTTCAGAATTTTGAAGTAAAGTGATTTCCAACTCAAAATTCTATATACAGCCATGCTATTAATTCAGTGTGATGACAGACTCACGCGATGTTATAGATGCACATAATAATGATAAGCATTCGAGGAGCCAAAATATTTACATACACATACGCATCCATGCAGCCTTTCTCTGGAAATTACTAAAGGGCATATTCTACTAAAATGAAGCTGTGCAATCAGGGAGTCCATGGATTCAAGGGTGAAGCGGAGGAAAGCCCAGGATGGGAGGAACGTGTTAGGTGTGGGTAAGGACCAGTCTCTCCTGGCACAGGTCGGAAGGCTCAAGGCCAGCTGTCTGTGAAAGACGAAGTTGATATGATCCCTGATGTGTTGAAACATGATGAGAGCAGGTTTAGGCAACTGAGGGGGATTAAGTCAGTATGCAGAAAAACTAAGCAGAGAGAAAGAAAAATCATTAAACCTGGGGCATACAAAGAGGTATGCCAGAAAGGGAATATCAGTTAGTGAGCCACCCAGGAAAGCATTTAGAAGCCATAGTCATGGGACAGCAAAATTAATAGGTAACTCTCTTAGAAAAAAAGTTCTGGGAAATATATGTGTGAATAAGTATACTACTAAGAGACAAAACCCCACTTTTCATAGAAGTTGGAACAACAGATATTGGCTAAATTGAAAACAAAAACAAAAACAAAAGTAAGTAATGAGTTATGTGACAATGTGAACTATACAAAGGCAGGGGAATTTAAAGTGTAACATCCAATGGGCTGCAAACTGGCAAAGCTTGGGAGATTGCTGATTTTTATTATAAGCCCTGGAAAGCATTTTGACTCTTGAAATGAGATTTTTAAATTTCACATTTTGATTTAAAAATTTAAAGTAAATTTGTAAAAAGTGAATGGGAGTTAAGAATGTAAAGATGAACACTTACTAAGAGTATTCCTTCTTCAAAAACTATGTTGTTAGCATAGCAAGGAGAATGTTGGTATTCTCCTCAAACAATTTTTTTCCTATGTGCATCCCTCAAAGAGACTGAAATAATTAGCACCTAGTGGTAGCTTCCATCTTAGTTCTTGGAGATGCTACACTCAACCTACGGACTGAATCAATATCACATCATCATATTGTCAACCAATATGTTAACCAAATTTTATCCATGTATTTTTTGTAATTCTGTGACATAAAATAGATCAACAATGTAGTGTAAGGTCACATCTTCCAAATAATAAATTATAGCTGTGGAGCAATATGTAGTCAGTTACATCCACTCTTTTCAATGGCATTTAATTTTTAATTCAGATGTTTTCCTATTAATGTACCTAGTACTATGTCACTTCTCATGGTGTTTCAAATTGACTAATATGAATAGAGACCATACAGTGTATCAGACCTTGTGCTAAGTATTTTGCATTCATTGATTTAATAGCCACCCTTGAACATAAGTATGATATTAGCTCCACTTTAAAGAATTTGAGCTCACCAAGCTGGCACTCAAATCCAGATCATTTTCTGTCCAAAGTCCTACCTACAGTAGTCAGTGATTCTGCTACTCCAGCTACCGCAGTGTAGTGACAAAAAATGAGGAATTAAACTCAGGTAATAGCCTTGGAAAAGATGGTATTCATACCGTCCCCTTTTCACTCCATGGATTATCTAATGCAAGTCATTAGTATTGAAGTCTGTTACAGAGTTATAATATAAATAAACCCTCCCTCCTATTATAAATGTCCTTCCCAGGTTATTTAAAGTTTGTATATACCTATGTGTGTATACATACCAGAGACTATTTATATGTTATCTTATCAAATCTAACAACACTATGAGTTACATGTTACTATCATTGTATTGTGGGAAAAGAAACTGAAATTCAGGTGACTAAGTGACATTCCCTTTTTTGAACAGCTTAAGAGTTCTCAGCCTGAGAGTCTAGAAGCAAGCGCAGCAACACGAGTAACTTTTGAACCAAGCTTTGAATTCTGTAGCTGGGAATAACGGTGTTTAGCTGTATTCTCCCTCTCTGTTCTTTTGAGCATAACCCATCGATAGAAATGTGTAAATAGGTATTATTAATTCTAAAAAGGGATCCTTTGATAGTATCCATTTAGGAATATGATTAATTCCTATATCATATGGACGTATAATATTATTGCATATATGATACAATTGCATTAGATTATATTAGTAAATTATATATAAAATGTGTGTATAATATTATATGAGGATACACAATAAGTGTATCCTAATTCTTGTGTGGTTTAGATGCAGCAATTGATACTTTTTAAACCCAGGTCATTATTTTTATGATACAGGAACAGACTAGAATGTTTTTGCAAATATTTATAAAATCATATAATCACTATTCCTTCATAGGTTTTGTGATATACAACTAAAGGTTTAAAAATCCCACATGGGCATTATAAAGAGATGTGTCTGTTCCTCTTAAAAAACAAAGGCGTTTCCCTGAAAGATTTCATTTCTTTCCTACAAAAGCAGTCATGCTAATCATGAATTCTCTTGGCTTGGAATATTCAAAAGACAGCCTTTTCTTATGGTAAACCATGAAGCAATATTCTGATTTTTTAGGGGAGATTTGCCTCACAAAAATTATCCTAAACTTGAGATGTTTTTCAAGTAGGGTCAGTGTAAAAGTTGACCTTGGAAAACCCCTAGTAAGCTTTGCTGAGAAATTTCTACTACCTGAACTATTTAATAATGACTTTTACTTTCCTCATATCTTATGGACTATTGGAAAGCCCTTGTTTATTTCAACTGGAGCAGACAGAAAGATCGACATAGCACAGGACAATTTTACATCTTGGGAGTTAGAAAAGGGTAATTCATTCTTTAAAAATGAAAAGACTTAAGGGCTGGGGATTTAGCTCAGTGGTTAAAGTGCTTGCCTTGCAAGCACAAGGGCCTGAGTTCGATCCCCAGCACCAAAAAAAAAAAAAAAAAAAAAAAGACTTAATTTTATAGCAGTTTTGAATTAAATCAACACTGAACAGAAGGTACGGAGCTATCTCATTTATTACTGTTGTCCCTCATACATTACCTCCTCCTCACCAGTGTCCCCATCAGAACGTATGTGTATTAGAGTCTATGAACCCACATTGACAAATCATAGTTAGTCCAAGACTATAGTTCACGCTAGGGCTCCATGTTGCTGTTATGTATTCCATGGATTTGATAAATGCATAATGTGTATTGTAGTATAACACAAAGTGTTTTCACTACCCCCAAATTCTATTCATTCTTATTAAAGTCATACGGAGTTATATTTTCCTCTAAGGAACATACATATATTAACATAAGCAAAAATAAAGTATGTGCATAGGAGTACATGCTATCTGTACCATCTTTGGCGAGCTTTGCCTACTTCAATAGATCTTGTTCTTTCAATAAGAAAGACTGTAGAAGCTAAGCTTATTTTGTCGGAAAAGGAGTAAGAATGAATTTGCACACAAATGCCAGCTATACCCACAGCAGACTTTAAAATACAACACAGTTCTACATTCCTAATTAGCCAAAATATTCCAAATATGAAGCTGTCACACCCAAGGGACATACACAAATTTAAAAATCTCATCACTTGTGTGACTTCCCGAGACTTGTACCCTTCTCCCATTTCATGCTACATCATGTGTTACTGTTTCATCAAAGCAAACAGTTTGTTTCATTTAAAATCTCCTCGATGAGCTTAGTGAGAACAGCTGCAGCGCAGGTCTCTCCCTCCACACTGATACTGCTGAGTGTTCTTTTTTAGTCTGTTTCTTCTGTAAACTTGATTAACCATATTTGCACAAAGCTGCTCAGCCGCCTGCCCGCAGGTCCATAGCTAATTACTGTTTCCCCCAGGTGAGTGCAAGAGTAAGTGAACAACTTTACTGTACTTTTTATAGAGAGAACAAATAGGCTATTTATTAAAAAGGAAGGGAAAGGTGAAGGGAGGGAAGGATGGAGGAAAGGCAAGAGGAAATGTTAAGAAAAGTACAGAAAGAGGGAAGGAGAGAGGGAGGAAGGGAAGAAAAGGAGGGAGGAAGGCAGAAGGAAAATAGAAGGAAAGGAGAGAGAATTTTCTTATAGGGTTTGCCCTGGTCATTTTTGTTTTGTTTTAGCATGAGTCATCAACTTCCTTGTCATTAGTGTAGACCAGTTACACTTGGACAAGAATCTGGGTACAAAAAGTAAGAATTCTCTTGCCACCACCAACCACCACATCACCAGCTTTGATCTATAAAACATAATGATGAATAGTATCATGACCACAGCTGGCCAATGAGTATATACTCTTTGAGCTGGAAGGGGTAAACCAACCTCCCACACCGCTGCCACTATTTTAATAACCTGGCCTCACTATCCTATTTCCAGCTGGTTGCAATTCAGCAAATTTTTCTGCAAGAAACAAAGTGTGACTGAAAGTCAAAGATCAATTAAATAAAACATTTAAGCTGTTAAAATGAACATAAATAGCAAGCGCAAGGCCCTGAGTTCAACCCCCTGCACCCCCCCAAAAAAGAACATAAATATACTCTGCTTCAATAAACCAATTGGATAGTCATCCATACATTTCACATATAAGCACCATCGGTAAAGCAGAACTGCTGAGACTGAATCCTGGGAATCAGTTAAGGAAAATACTTGCGCTAAGTCTGTACACATTTTGGATGTACAGTATAGTATTAATCCTCTAATTCTCTGTAATTTCACACATCTGGAGATCTTTTTCCTATAAATTTCCTTATATACAGAAATACTAATGGCATAAGCTTTGCATTGTTCTCTAAAGCAATATGGTTCCTTTAAAGTTGTCTAACACGCAACTTTGGAAACACATGCTTCTTTGTTGAGGCAACATATTCAGAAGATGGGAAACACCGTATCACCAGGAGGTACGGTGATAAAAGAGAGGGGAGGAGAAATGGATGAAAAAAGAATTAAGATGTGTTGTGTACACAGACCAACTTCCCATGAGGAATGTAATCATTCTGTACTGCAAACACGTGCCAAAAGAAATAAAAATTTAATTAAAAAAACCCAGCCACACAAAACTTCAGTATCAAAAGCTATTAACCCTAATTGATACTACAACTACTTGCAGCAGTGAATTTACACATGACAACCTTGACCACAGGTACATTGGCACCTAAGCAATTTTATGTCACGAAAGATTCTTGACTCTGAAAAAAAAACTATATAAAAAATAGTGTATAACTGTGGGATCCACTGTTTGTAGGTGGGAATCCAGGGTCAACAGAGGCATTCAATATTCATTTCGAGCTCTATCTAATAAAATTGTGTCTTCTCAGATGAAAGAGATGGAAGAAGTGCCCCCAAGAATGTTAATTTCGTGGTCCATTACTGAAGAAAGTGAATCGATCAGAATAAATTAGTTAAATGCCCTTACATTACTTTTCCAGGGACCCATGTAAAAAGAAGAGCCCTCATCTGAAATCTATAAGAATATCCTTCGAAACATCATATACGTGGCATTTTCATTACTAAAAAACCAAATGACACCATGAGGTATTGGGATACCAGGTTTCTAGACCTGGATTTCTCATTCCATAGCTTTATGATGTCAGGAAGTTTATTTAACTTTGTAGACTTTCATTTGTTCATATTTTACTAATAGATAGGAACTATGTCTCTCTGTCTTGCTTTTATCTGTCTTGTATTATTCATAATGGTTTTAAAACTCAGTTACTAAAATACATAAAAGGTAGAAAAATTATATTATAAAACTACTAATGTAATCAACTCCCCTATTTCTATTTCATTATTTGCATAGGGCACTGGTAACACAACCGTTACTAGGCAGCATAGACAGTTTGCAAGAAAACAGGCAAATATGAGCTTGATTGTCTAGTATTAATATCCACTGATGCAATTAATCGATCTGGCAGAGCTTCCTGGGAAAACAAATGCCTACACGGGGAAATGGCCTGGTCTGCCTAACGGTGATTTCCAGACAGCTCTTCTAGTTGATGCCTGATGAGTGGCTAAATCAGGTTTGGCTAATATTTTTTATAAAAGACTAGATTATAAATATTTTAGGTTTTGCAGGTCTTTGTTTGCAGCAGCTACTCAATTCTGCCATCCTAGTACAAAAGTAGCAATAGGTCACATGAAAATGAATAAGCATAGCTGTATTCCAGTCAAACTTTACTTATGGTCACTGATATTTGAATTTCGTACACTATTCATATGTCATAAAATATTCTTCTTTTGAATTTTTTGCATTGGGGATCAAACCTAGAGCCTTTCTTTGCACTGAGCTATAACTCCAACCCATCTTTTATTTTGAGACAGGGTCTCACTAAGTTGTTAAATTGCCCAGGCTGGGCTCAAACTTTCGATCCTCCTGCTTCAGCCTCCCAGAGTGCTGGGATTACAGGTGTGTGTCACTATCTCAGCATAGATTGTTTTAATTATTAGAAATGTAAAAAAAAAAAAAAATACACTCAATTCCTGGATGTACAAAAGCCAGCACAGGCCAGGATTCACCCCAAAGGCTTTAGTTTACCAATCCCTAGACGAGTATTAGGGAATCACAGAAGTTGTTCCTTCAGAGGCTCTGTTGAGGTTTTTATTTAGGTTATATATTATGATTATTAGTTGTTCTCTACACCAATAACATTGTATATGATTTTTATATGTGTGGATCAGGGACACTGGGTATTCTTTCAGAATACTCTGAAAGAAAAAGAAAACTTCCCTTGTGACACCGAAAGAAAAAGAAGCAGTGGAGGGCCCTGAGTCTGAAATCTGGTCACAGGCACTCTGGTCCCTGATCCTGCCCTTGGCAGAGAACCTCCATGTTAGTGCAGGATAAAGATAGCAGTCAAGGCAAAGCAGAGCAATGCCATCCTACCTGCAAATGAAGCGCAGCGCTCTCCCATCTTTCTGAGTTTATTAAATATATCAATAGTCACCTCTTCCAAAACTGGTTTGACAGGGCTGAGTCCTCCTGCCTATAGGACAGAAACAGAGAGTAAAATTCTAGGATGAACCCTCAGTATTGTCTCTCATTCCCTGTGGGAATTGCCAGTACTTCTCAAAGAAATCAGGTTATCAGTCAGCTTATTCAACTCGGTGCCTGGAGGAAACAAAATCACCAAGTAGGGCTTGAGAGGTATGGGCACACAAGGAGGAAAAGAAGGGCAACAACAGAAAGGAAACACTCAAACTGAGCCAGAATTCAAGTTATATGAATCCTTGTTATTCACTCCACAGCACATATTAGGCTCCTGATGAATTCAGTGTTGGACAACTAAAGTTTTTACCTTCACAACACTTGCAAACACAGAAATAAGATTCAGGTATTATTTTTCTTTTATTACTGGTAGCTAACATTCAGTAAATAGGTCCATTATTCTCTGGTAGAAAAGTCAAAGTTAACTGAGAACCTCCATTGTCATTCACAATCACCCATAAGGAAGTCTATAATATAATGCTGTCTCAATTGACTGGTTCTTTTGCATATATATTTCCATATTCGTAGCCAGAATACTTTGGTCATTCAACACTACTCTAATGGTTATGATGATTAATCAACCATATGCAAGGAAAATGTATAAGAGGAATAGTACCAACTTGAGCTAGGCCAACATTTCTACTATTTTCTTCACTAATATTTTGTGGTAAGAACAAAGCATAAGAAAATCTCTGTGGAATTTTCAGCTCATTAAAGCACACATCCATTGCCATGTCTCCACTAACAACGTTGGAAAGACAGATCAATCGGAAAAGCCTAAAAAGCTGAGGGTGGCACGAGGGATGAAATAAACTAGAGTCAGATGGGCCCAGATTGGAGTCCCAGGTCAGCCACCTAACAACAGGGGAGCTCAACAAATGAGGTTCACTCCCCAGCCCTCAATTTCCTCACCTGTCCACCGAGGGCAGGAATTGTTCCCCGCAGGCTTGTGTGCAATCAGACACGCTGTCTGCAGGGTGGCTCGGGACAGCTCTGGCATGGAGTGACTTCCAGGCTGTCACTGCCTCCACAGGAACCACATCGTGCCACTTCCCACAGGAAAGCCTCATGAAGTAGGATTAGAACTCGTAGTCACTGGTTTTCTGGTTAAGGTTATACAAGCCCATTTCTCTGCCTTTCGGTAAGCAAGCTAAGAGGAACAGACTTAAGGAGTTTTTGTTCACTGAGGACTTGGCAGTGGATCCCATCCCCAGTACAACCTGGCATGTTAACCCTTTCAATACTCCAGTCCAGTCTTTACAATCAAAATAATAGCAGGACATCTTAGGCTTTTGGGGATTGTATGGAAACATCTATATAAGTAAATATTGATATTTTAATAATAGTAACAATCCTATGTACTAACCATTATGTTTAGTATTAATAAGTACATCAAAAAACTTTAGAAAGCTAAAGGATTAAGAAAGTATAGGGAAATCAATCAAGTGTATTAAGAGAGCAGTGTATTAAGAGAGCAGTGGATTAAGAGTATTAATTAAGTGTCGTGGATTAAAATATTTATTTACTTAAGGAATCATTTACAAGTATTATAATGCACCAAACACTGTGTTTTGTTTTGTTTACCCTCCTTTTAGGTGAGAGAAAACACATGTGATATATGCTTTTAAAGTTATTTGCCTGCCGCCTGGTTTTAAAATTTTAAATAAATCTCTGTTGTGAAGTTATACCATGCCCATTTGCCTCTTTCTCCTAAAATCTGAAGGCTGAGGAAAAAATTCAGTCCATTAGGATTTTCTCTTAGTTTTCAGCCCTTTGTAGAGTGGTACCTTTGGCTAGTTCTTTAAGGGTCCTCTCACCTACCTTCTTTCAACTGTGTTTCTGGGAGGAGGTTGGACCATCCTTACTACATAAGAGATGTAGCTCATTTTTAAAGCCCTTACATTTTGAGACTGCATTTAAATGTATTTTCTATAAAGAATCAACAGTTCTGTTTGAGGCAGTTTGGGCTAAAAGGAAGCTGAGAGAGTTAGTATAAACCCAAACCTAACTTAGCACAACAGATGCAGAATGTGGGGCGTAAATTCCAGCTCAGACTGAGCAGCAGCAGCAGCAGACAGCCTCTAAAGAAGCTCGCTTTGGTTAGTATTTTTCAGGTTGGGGAGAGTAGAGCGTGATGGGGTTCATAATGGGTTTGATTCAAATCAGTAATAAAGACTAAAACTTATCTTTTTGCCACATATGTCTAATAAAAAGTGAAACAGAAAACAAAGTGTTCCAGAGTTGAAATAGCCCTTAATATCCTAATGATAGAACTTTGTGGGTTTGGACTTCTTCGGCTGTGAAGGGTCTGGGAGCTCCCTTAAGTTTTCACCGCTGAAGGAGCCCTTCATCCGAACCTGTCATGTAGTAGCAGCTGAAACAGAAGGCCCTAAATCTCCTAGATAACAGATGCTTGCACAGTCTAGTGACCTGCACAGCCATTTCCTATAGGACTGGTTCTTTCTGTCACTGCAGAAAGTACCTGACGTGCTGCCTAGCACCACTCTGTCCCCTGGGAAAAAGAGTGTTTTTCTGGACAATGGTTTGAATCTGTCAGAACGTGAAGGAACTGATTGTTTCCATTAGAGCAACGATTCTTACTTTCTCACACTTATGTAACTAACTAAATGCTTTCTATAGAATGGAGAAGTTTTGCTTCCTTCTGGAGAAACGACCAAACTCTCTGAGATTAGGGAGAAATGACGCTACCTAGAGAAGTCCTAGTCTGGTTAGATGTTAGTTCACAACAATTAAAAAGGCCTCAATGTACCATTAAAATAAATTTTTTTTTTTTTTTAAAAAAAAAAGGCCTCTAGGTGACCTGGAACACATCAACTTGGGAAAACTACGTACGAACTACCTACTAACTACAGTGCTCTCACATTGCGTTTAACGTCCTTGTTTCAAAAATAAAATCAGTCTTTTGTTTTTTACTTCTCCTTGAAAGGCTTGCATTAAATCAGTAGGGCAACTTAAAGCCCATAACATCCTAATATTGAGAAAATAAAGTATAGAATTTTTCCCTAAAGTTGGAACAGAAACTCGATTGTAGACATCTAGTTGTGTTCGAGGGACTTTACCTGGACGGCAATGAGAGGCAGCATAAGTATTTTAAACAAGTAAGTAGTTTGAAGTACACTAGTTTCATTATGATAACTGCTGTAGTCAAAGCTGGCACAGAAGGGACCCGAGTGAGCAGCAGCAAGTGAACGGGCAAGGGCAAGGTTCACAATGTATGGACTGTTTTTCTGGGACATAAAAAAAAAATAAATAAGAACAAATCCAAAAGAAATTTTAGAACAGAATCCAGTACTAACCTAGAACACTGTCCAGTACTAACCTAGGCATCGTTGAGAGCAAAGGGACAGACAGGCGATGAAAACTATAGTGATTCTATTATTCGGTCTTAGAACTAGGAGAGAGATTAGTCTTCTTGACCATGTTCTCCAAAAGCAGCTCACAGGCCAGGGTAGATAAACCTAAAATCTTCTGAAATCACATCTCGAGTCAAGTAGAACAGGCATTCGAAGTATGACCCACTTGCAGTGCCCACCCCCTCATTAGCTAGGGCCTGGGCCCTGCCCCAAGCCAGCGCTGTCTCCGAACTCATTTTCACTGGTGTCCCAACCTCTCTAGACCCCTTTCAAGGACAAATTAATTTACCATGGTAACAGTTACCCAACTATGGGCATAGCCCTGATCTTTTGGGGACTAGACACAAGGCCCCAGTTCAGTGAGAGTGAGCCACACAGAGGTAGTGTTTAGGGAAGCCGGCAAAAAGAAGCTTGGTTACTGTGGTTAGCTAGTAAGCAAAATGATCCTCATATTTTACTGTGACACCATGAATTTGGGGATTTTGCATGACTCAGTTTTTCCATCACTGAGACACAATACCCAACACCCACAACCTAAAGGAAGAGCTTTATGGTTTCAGAGGAATTGGTTCATGGATTCAGAGGACTTGGCCCATGGTCCACAACACCTATCATGGCAGGAAGGCATGGGGAGCAAAAGTGCTTAGTTCATGATATCCAGGAAAGAGGGCAGGGGAACAGCACTAGAGGGGAAGGGAGGAGGGACCCAAGGTCTCACCTCCATGACCCACCCAGAGACACATGCAGATATGCTCTTTACTAATTCCCTAGGTGGCTCCCAAGCCAATCAAGTTGACAATTAAACATAACCATAACAGGGATTTACCACTTTCATATCAACCATTCAGGACAGTCAGGTTAAGGAGAGGAAGCAGCCCTGTTAAATATTTACATCACTTGTCAGATATCTTCTAATTTCAGGTGCATTTTAATGTGCATCTTAAAATTAGGATACTGACTATGCACAAAATAAGCAATGCAGTACAAGTACCAATGCAGAGTTTGTTCATTGCTTCATTGTCTCAGTTATGGAGTTTTTCCCTATGTGCTATGTGCCTGCTGTGTTCTAGAATTGCAAAGTTAAACAGAGCAGAACTCCATCAGCCTAGAGGTAGAGACAGGCATGTAAACAAATTTAAGAGGGGACTCACAAAGAACCTCTGAGAGGTCATGTAAATCAGCGCTGTGCAAACTTGCTGGCTAGGTTCGGGTTCTAGACATGCCACTCACTCACTGCACATTAGTGTACTACTGAGCATAATCTATAAAATGGAGGGGGTCAACGATTGTTCTTACCCTTCTGTAGCAGTGGGAAGAATTAAATTATTTAGGTTTTGGATGTGTAATAAAGGTTATAATTTTGCTCTGTGCAGGACACACTATTACTAGGGGCTGAAGGGTTTATAACTACATGGGAAGAGGTAGAGGAAGATCTCGCCAAAGAGGTACTGACCCAAACATTAGAAGAAGAGGAACTACTTAGGTACAGGTGGGAAAGAAAAGTGTTCTGCCAGAAGGTCATGAAAAATCGTGTCCTGTTTCAGAAATGTAAGAAGATAGGATCCATCCAACTGGACTTGGGATTAGATTATGAAAAAAGTTATATCACAGTTGTATGGTTGCAAACAGCAGAACTAGATTCTTCACAGCTGAAGCCCAAAGAGAAGAGGCAAAAGGAGAAGGCAGTTTGTGTAAAGGCTACGAACAGCATAAGCAAGCAAAGAAAGCATTGAATAAGCACATCTTTCAAAGAATCTAGGGCAGCTAAAGGAATTTAGGAAGCAAGAGAAAATGGACAGTCTTCTTAGAGTATTTGAATCTATAACTTGTCAGCAAATGAATCTACAATATGCACCTAAAAAAGGAACTGTCAAGTACTTTGGGATATTTTTTTCTCTTTACTCAAAATTGAAATTGTCAGGCCTAACTTGGCCAGGGAGGGGGAAGGGGAGAGCATCTTGAATATCAGTCCCCCAGGCTGCAAGCTTTGGGGTCTGCACAGCTCTACTAAAGTCACGTCGGTTGTATGATTCCTGGGAACTGAGGCTGGATACTCCACAGGCAAAGAAGACCCGGGGGAGTCATGGATGCTCCACTGGGGAGATTGGGCTCCATCCTGCAGGCAAAGGGAAGCCAAGGGAAGATGCGAGGATGGACATGACTTACACTTGTGTTTGCTTTGGGAACACAATACACTCTGGAAACTGTCACAAGATCATGAAATAAATGCCATAGGATTTTGTGTCTAGGAGGCAATATATATACATAATATATAAAAGTCTCATCACATTTTTTGGTGGACAATACCCTGGATGTCAAAAAGAGGACAAAATTTAGAAACTAGTTAGCAAATCCAGTTTCATTTACCAAGTAATTAAATGGAGAATCAGAGTCTGTGGCTCACCCTAGGTCACAAGTCTACTCGTTGACATTCAGGACTTTAAACTAATTTTCTTTGGTTACGGAATAGCACCATCAGGTCAGGCCAGTGCAAGAACAGCCCATTTTACCATTTTAAAGTATCTTTCTACAGTAAAGGACTGTGCTGTAACACAGAACCTATTTTAACTCAGTCTGTGTTTGCTGTGTGTGTGTGTGTGTGTGTGTCCACGCGCGTGCGCGCACACATGTATTTAACTCTTACTTGGATTGTTAAAAAAAATCATGCCTTCCAAAATCTTCAATTTTTCATTTATTCAGCAAGGACTTAGTAATTACCAGGCATCGTGTTAACAGAGAGCACAAAGATAATAGTAACCATGTTGATAATAATGTCAACAATAATAATGGAAAACATTTAGATGGCATTAACTGCCAGACAATATTCTGAGTATTTCTTATACATAAAGTAAATTAGTCTTTATTTTTAAAAAACTAAGAACTGGAATGGAGCTTGATTGCTGATGGTTCAGGCTGATTTGGGGCTTTAAGATGATAAAAATACTCTAAAATTGGATTGTGAGGATCACTGTGCAAATCTGTAAATGTTATGCTCGGAAACATTGACTGGAACACTATAAAAGGGTAAATTTTTACGATGTGTGAATTAAATCTAAATAAAGCTATTAAAAATAAAAATTAAAACCCAGGAGATAGATTCTCAGTGCCATAATGCAGATAAGTAATCCGCGGCACACAGACATCACCTCTTTCATCCAGGGTCATGAGGCTGGTAAGTGACAGAACTGAGTTTCAAAAGCAGAGTTTGTTCATTAAAAACACCTAACCACTGATCCACAAGGATGAGAGATCTGGGGCATCCTTACAAAGACGAGGCATAAAAATCTCGCCCTTGTATCTAAATTATGCAGATCCATTAAACGCACATTTGGAAGAAAAGAAAATATATATATAAAGGAAAGCAGATGTATAACAAAGTTCTGAATATCTGTCCATATGTGGTTATGTTTGAAGCCTGATTCTACTCCTGATGATGTTGGTATAATCAGAAAAAAAGTTTCATAAAATAAATCACATTAGAAAAGAAGGTAAAGAGGGACGTTTACTCCTTGTCCATTAACACTACAAGCTCATTGCCTTGTGTGAAATGTGAACACACAGATGCATGTCTGCTAGAAAATCTCCCTTCCAGAAGCGCTGCTGGCTCTTCAGTGTATCCTCCGCACCCGGCATGACAGGCAGGAAATGAGTCCGTGATGATGAATGAATGACTCTCAACTAGTTAAAAAGTAGCTTGAATTGAATCCCAACTTCCTGTACTCTAGACTGGCTCAGGACTAGACCTTGAAAGAAGGAAAAAGAGCTACACACGATGATCTGAGGAATGCAAGTGTATTAAATGACTGCTCATTTGGGGAGTACCTGGTGTTAATGAGGCCACAGCTCCAAGCCCCAGATCAACTAGCTACCACTCAAAGTCCTTTCTGAGAAATGGTTGTTTTTAAAATGTATTTAAGCACTAAGAAAAAATATGTGGTTGGGCTCAAATTCTTTCCTACTATAAGAAAAACTTTGTACATTTCTATTAATGATACGCTAAGAACAAAGCATTTCTTTAAAAAGTGCATATTCAGCCACTAACAGGTTAACACCAAAGTGTGACAGGGAGAAATAGAATAGAAAAATCCTCAAAATAGAATTCAGTACTCAAATTTCATTTCTATAAGCTGGCAGAAACTCCTCTAAATTCTCAACAGCATTTATGCACTAAGTGGGTACATAAATAAGTGGGTGAATAAATAAGATAGGACTGTGTATACTAAAAGAACTCCCTGTGTAAGTATTTGTACCTCCTCAAAATTTTTACCATTTTTGTGTTTTTACTTAGTTAAATATTCTTCATGTTTAGCAGTGAATTGTGAGAATGATATTTGTCAAGTACCACACAAGACCTTTTTCAGTGAAAAATTAATAGAACTATGAGAAAGCTGCAAAGGAAGATTTGCCTAATAAAATTCAAAAACCTTCACTTATCAATTAAATAATAAAATAAATTAAGTTGTAAATGGAGTGATACATTCCGAATAATTTGAATTTAATTTTTGGATATTCAAAGACAAAGACACGCATGTTCTCATTTAGATACGAGTCCTCCCTACCTTGGTCCAGTTCTTCCACCGCAAAGTTTGTACATTCTTCTCTTAGATTATTTATTGTACATAAGAGGAGAAGGAGAACCAAATGGGGAGAGGTAGGGTACCCATATAAAGCACGACCCAAACTGGGGCACTTTTTCAAGATGGAATAAAGTCACAATAATTACATTGGGACAACAAAAGTAAAGAGGGACCACCAATCAGGGCAAACAGGGACATCGTGATCACCCCATTAAAGCCGGTGCTCTGAGGCAAGACTGCCAACGGGCAAGGAGAGACAACTTAAGGTTTTTAAATCATGTTATTAAATGATCAGGAATTCGAGAAGCTTAGTATAGAAGTGGATTATGGCTGGATGGGAGCAAGGAGAGACTGAAGCTAGGAAAGTCAAGAGTTTAAGGCACTAGGAAAGAAATAATGACAGGGCAGAGAAGGATAGTAGCAATAAAAAGAGACAAGCTATATAAGAGATCAGACTGTTAGAGTCACACAAGTTGGAAAACTAGTCCAAGTAATTGCACGTTACTGTACTCACTTCAAGACTCGGTGGGTAAAGGTCATGCACAGCAGAACACCTGCCGGCGAGAGGAAACAAGGAGAGCTCAAACTCCAGGGCAAAAGCTCTTTGCTCTCTACCTGTTTCTCTTATTTCCTGTTCTTGTGATTGCCAGGATCACAGACATGTATGTCAGCCCAGAAACAACTGGAGCCTTCCACATTCTGCTCACCGCCACAGAAGGCATTGCTAAGCCAAGAGGTTCTGTCGCTGCTGGTTAATTACATGCCATCAACAATTGCTCTAAACACCACTTGGTGGCACCAGTACCCTGAAATGATTGAAGGCACTCTTTCACATTCTCCTTTTCGCTATCTGAAAACTAGATGAGAACATTTAATGTAATAAACTATTGGTTAAAAAATCCTTTACAAAAAAAAATCCTTTACATATATACACGCACATAGAATTTTCAGAAATGTGACATCTTTCATACAGGAATTTTCCTAAGACTCTCTTTTTGTTTAGCTTCCTCACCTAACACCTACATAATTATCCCACTCTCTTCAGAAAACCAATTTTAGCAACCTAGTATGAATCCATCTACATTTTTTCATGATAGTCGATAGATAAATGACAGATAGATGACAGATGGATAGATAGGTAGGTAGGTAGATAGATAGTCTAATGAATACGTATCAAAATTTCTTTGGCCAATGATTTATAAAAGGGGCTCATTATATATACTCTCTCATTCATCTTTCCCTCTATATACTCTCTCATTCATCTTTCCCTCTATTTACTCTCTCATTCATCTTTCCTTCTGTATACTCTCTCACTGTATATTCCACATACTCTCCCATTGCTTTCCTTCTGCAGCAATGCTAGACGGGAACCCTTCCAAGTCAGCTGGTGCTGCTCCACTTTGCTCTTTTGAGAGGACAGATAACATTCCATGGTGTAGAATATCTTCATTTATTCAACAGTGGTCCTTATTGGACATTTACTTGATTTAATTTTCTCTATTTTTTCCTTTTTGCCACAGTAAGTAATATTTCGTAGAAATATTGTGTCTATACTGTTTCTATTACTATATTGCTTTTATGAGTTGGATTCCTAGAAGAGGATACTGGTATGAACAGTAATTATAAGCCATAATTTTTAATTTGAAGAAATATCACCCAATTTACTTTCAAAAAGCTGCTTAAAGTACCCATTTCTACAGTCATCCATTTTCCTACAAATGACTCTAATCTGTCCTTCTTTATAATCGAGTAGTATTCCATTATATACAGATAAGACATTTTGTTTATCCATTTGTTGTTGGGTATACAGGCTGCTTCCAAATTTAGCTATTACAGATTGTGTGGCTGTAAACAGAGGAATAAAGACATGCCAAAAACAGGGACCTAATAACCCAAACTTAAAACAGTAACACTTAGAATATGTACTACAGTTAACTTTGTAGTTGCAACTTAATACTGCATCTATATAGTTGTTTATATTCCTTGTTGTTACATGCAAATGGCACCATGTATTATGGTCTGTAAGATGATGAAAATTTGGATAAATTTTAATTTTTATAATTAAAAAGTACCCATTTCTAAGAGCAATCTATGAAAAGGCCCTTTTCTTCACATCTTTATTAGTGATGTGTTGTTTTGATTTTTGCTTTGCGCCAGCCTGATGAGTACAAAGTGGTCATTCATAAATCAGTATTTTACTTTTTGCTTTCCTGATTCATTGTGATTTATGAGCATTTTTTTCATGTTTTTTAACCATTTCGATTTGTTTTTTAATAGCTGTTTCCCAAAACAAAGCTTCTTAAAAGGATTTTTACTTAGTGAAGACACTAGAAAAACATTACTGAAATATATTTTAGAAAGAAGAAAATAGGATATATCATAGTTCCAAATTCCTCTATGCAATATTTGATGCAAACTAAAAGCACAGAACACCAGAAAATAATTTTTCAAGTACCCTTAAGTTCTTAAATGTCTACTCTGGAGGCAGAATGTAGTTAATTTTCTCTTCACGGGAATCGTCTCTCTCTTAGTGCTTTATTTCCGATTGGACAGTGAGCTTTGCTGTATACATTTAAGTAGAATTAACTTTTAAATAGAACCAGTCCCATCTATTTGAGTGCCATTCAAAATACTTGCTTTAAAAAAAAAACAAAAATCAGTAGAGAAAGAAATTGTATTTTTAAGCTTCTAAGAAGATTTTATAAACAGTGGAGCCCAGAGAACAAAAAAAGCCATAAAATGACTTGACAGTGTCCTTTTAAGTGAACATATGTGAGTTTTATGCATCCATATGTGTTCACATATGCGCTACATATGCAGAGCCAGCTGCTAGCCAACCACATTGTTCAATGTGTATGTTTACTGTAAAACAAGCCGAAAGTGTTTGGTCTCTTTGTTAGAGAAACAGCTCATAATTTCAAGTATACAAATGTCAGTTGTTTCTCATTCCTTTTTCTTCCAAGCCAAATGAGCTGTTGATGCTCAATTTGGCAGGATTCTAACTGAGGCTGACTCTTGGCCAGCCACAGAAACCGGGCCCTGAAAGTTTGGGAAATTTTTACAAGAATAAGGAGCTTTTCCTTAATGGCTCCCTAAACCATACAAAGTTTTCTTAGAGCCTCAGCCAGTTCTTTCCCACTCAATATTATAAAGGACAACTGCTAACAATTTTTAATACTAATGGATGGAGTTAGGGTGTGAAATGAGGTTATCAAGTCTGCCCGTACTTTGGTCAATACTCTTTCAAAACCTCCTCTTAACACAGACGAGCCTGAGGGCAGGGTAAGAAGTGTAGGTATTTCTACGGTTGTTGTAGTAAGAGGTTCAGCAATGAGCCCTCAGCATCTTGTCTTTCATGTCCTGTCTTATGATAGTATCCTGCACCTTCAAATGACGGTGTGAAGTTGAACAAATTTCTAATTGAAAATGAAGCCTTTGGACTTATTATGCATCTGCTTCTACAATTTCAGTATTAAACCCAATGATCACTGCAGTATTATCTGCTGCCTGAGACGTCAGAGGAAGAAGCGTATAAGGAGGCAAGTTGTAAAGAAAAGAGCTTATACTTTGGAGTGAGGAAGTTTGCATCCAATGCTGGAAACTTCTCTATCGCTATCTTCAAAATTATTATTTTTATCAATACAGGTACCTTACCATATAACGTGTTTCATTTCTTAGTTCTGTTCTTTTATTTGGAGACATTTAGTTTTTATTTCACAGTAACTAGCACTGGGGTAGTTTCTCTTCTCTTGCTTTACACCATGCTTTCTGGATGCTGAAGAGCTGGGATCATTCCCACTGCAGTGGGGAGCCAGGAGTCCTGGTTGTGTGACTAAAGGTAAGTCTTTTTACGCTTCCGACCTCAGCATCCCCATCAGCTAGATGGGAATAGTAATGCCTATTTCCTAAGTTGTTGATGAAATGAAACCAGATCACCCATAAAGAACAATGCACAATACCAAAGATACAAAAAGTGCTAGATCAATGTTAAGTTCCCTTCCTCCCCACTTCCACCTTCCTCCCAAGAGTACCTGCAAACAGGAGAGAAAGATGAGAACGAGGAATACTTCTTGGCTAAGGAAATAATACAAAAGATCCAAAGGGGCAAAGGGCTGAATTCAACAGAAACAATTCATTTAAGGTGTTATCGTTTTATAGGAGACACAGAATGGATAATAATATATATATGCATGTGTATGAATACATCCAAAAATGCATGTCCACTTATTTCACACCTGTTGCATGTCCAGAACAGTGCCTGGCATATAGTAAGTATCCATAAATATTTCTTAAGCCCATGAACTAAAATCAAGTCCTTAGAGTACCATCATAATTCCTTCTTAAGTGCTCAGCTTCCTGGCATTTGGTAGTGATGACTCCTTGGTTCCCAAGGTGAACGTCACACTAAAGAAGAAGTAGAGGTGTCTGCTTCTACAGACTAATACAGCCCCTGAAAAACAGAAGAATCCCATCCACCGCCCAACTTGCCAACACAGGTACCTTCTATGTCTATTTACTTCTTGGTCCCTCTTCTCTTTAAAACATTCAACCTTCCTGAAGCGCTCTAATATTTCCTCACAACTGAAAAATAGAATTCTCATTGCTGCAAGTGTCTGTGTGTTTGGGGCAAAAATGAGCCACTGCTGATGATTGTGAAGAAAGAGAGAACAGCTGTTTACATCTGGATATGTGGTAAGAAAGACAGAGCAGCTGCTGGCAGCTGTGACAGACAAGAAAGTGAGCAAGTGAGCAGCTGCTGGTAATTCAGAATCCAGTAGGCCACTCAAAATAATTGAAAAGCAGGGAAAGCATACAGGGCTCGGTTTAAGTGCTTTACTGTATCCTGCTCTTCATTAGCTCGCTTGCTTGTCTTCTATTAGAGACACTCCCATGAGAGCTACACAAGAATCCTCCAGGAACACCACTCCCACTTCCCCATCCAGCGCCTTTGGAGAAGCAACCCAAGACAGGAACGATGGCACACGCGTTTCTTGCAACAAGCTCCTGCCTATTTTTACAGGAAGAAACAAGTCTATTGCTGGCATACTCACCAACAGTAGAGCCATCACAAGTTTGGGCAAAAATAATTTTTTCTCTCTCTTAAAAAAATTGTCATTTTAAAGACAAACACCCACTTTAGAATTCTAGTCGGCCAACATAAAAATGTGACAACTTACATATAATTTGAAGTTGGAAAAACATATTTTAAAACACTGTCGATGATTTTAACATGTCTTTTTCATGTGTAAGTTTCGATTAATACATTAATATTTATTTCCCTCTATTTTTTTTCATGTTTTTAATAAAAAAGAAGAGAAAAAAATCTTTGTACCTTGCATTTGGTAACAAAATGTGTTTCATTTGCTTTGGGGCTTTATACTGGCTCTTCTAAAATCGGGTAGGATTCTGAGATAAATCCAAGTGACCCCAAAGTCTGTCTGTCCGTTCCTCATCTCTCTCAACACAGAAGAAAAACATCTCACAGCTCTAATTTATAAAATTACAACTTTTGAGCGTCTGGAAGACACAGTTCTAGAAAGATACTTCCTCTAATGTTATTTATACAGAGTTACATAAAGTTAAATGACCCTAGTTAAAGAATAATTAAACAAGTTATATGGTAAGCTACTTCTATTTATAAAAATCATAATTTTGAACATAATGATAGGAAATTTCTTGTGATATAACATTCATAAGCAAGAGTTTGCAAAGATAATTTACAAATGAACAGTTTAATACAAAATGTATACCATAATTAACAAGAAGATAAAAAGATAACTATAAGATAATTATATGGAAGGACTTTTTTTATAATGGAAAGACTCAAGAAGATAAAAAGATAACTATAAGATAACTATATGGAAGGACTTTTTTTATAATGGAAAGACTCAAAATAGGATAACAGAGGCCGAGATTTTAATTTCACTCCTCTTTTGAGTTTTTCTCTGCTTAAAAATTACATAAGTAAAATATCTAAATAGATACTATGGAAATTTTTAATACATGGTATGATCAAAATACACGCATTTGGTGAATATATACATTTTCTAAAATTGATTACAATAAAAGACATATTGTCATTAAACCCTCATGACATTCTCCCTCACTTTGAACTCACTTCTCCTATTCTGAAGCAGTTCTGGAAGTCTTCTTTCATGTCTTCAAACAATATGATCAGAAATATGGTGAATGATGCTGCCGCATGCCTCTCAAGAGAAAGACAGAATTGTAAAAGCATTTTATGGTGTGTCTTCATCCACCGTATTCAAAAGATCTGGCACCAATGCACCATCTTGCTCTTCTCCATAGTCAAAATGACCACGAAAGACAAGTGTTTTAAAATGATTTGGGATATCGAAGCAGCCATGACAAAGCAATTAAAGACACTGAAGAAAGAGGACTCTAGACCCATATCAGAAGGTGGCAGGAATAATGGCATGAATGTGTTTGAAGCGAAGGGGAGTACTTTGAAAGAGATTAATGGCAATGCATTTTTTAAATATAATACATTCTTATTAAAATTTAAACATCCACTGATCGCACCTTATAAACATACCAAATTAGAAGCTCCATGAGGACAGGAGTCCTTGCTTCTTTTTTTAAAATCACTTTTTCTCCCCAAGGCCTGCTATATTTCTTAGATACCAACAAATATTTGTTAAAGAAGTAAATAAGTATATAATCTACATTTTAAAACTGCCATTGTGAAGAAAAAATAAAACTGCTACTAATAATGGCATGTGTGTGACTAAGAAAACTCACTCTACTGAAAAAGATGGTTAGAAACATCTCTGAAGATGTGCATTCACCATGTCATAAAATTGGCTTCACCATGGTGAGGTAAGTGACCCAAACAAATGTCGTGAACTCCCGAATTCTGAATCAGAAGAGACAGAGAAATTAGTTAAATTCAAACCTGTTTCTGTTAGATGAGCATGTATGACTTGGGTTAAGAGAAGAGGGAGGGAGTTAATTGTCAAAGTACTAATGTCATGTGAACTTGACCCTTCATTTGCCAACCAAAATATCACAAGACAATATTCGTAGGTGTCTTGTGTGCTAGATGAGTAACTTTTCTTAAAGCAAAATTGAATAATATTTCTATGTGTAGCTCCCCTCTCCAGTTTAGGCTTTATTCCCAGGTCCCATGTTGGAAGGAATGCTTTAAGCAAGTTGGTAAGGACATGAGGTGTTGTTCACCTTCAATTTTACTGTCTCATATTCCTACAACAGTAGACTCCAGAGTGTAAAAACCTTACATTGTGCCCAAGGCTGCCTCTGAATCTGCCTTGTCTGCTAGTCTGTTTCCTGGGGAAATTGTAATATACTCATCATTCCACCATGAACCTCTTTCTACAAAGTCTGTTTTCCAGATACTTTGAAACTTCCCCAAGGCCTGCTTACATAACGTGTAAATGTTCCATGTGAACATAAGATACTCCTGCATTCTGAATGCGGGGTAACTCAAGACCCTGACAAATTTGTATGTTACCCAAAATATGTTTGCAGAGTTTTCCCTATTGCCTATAAAATAACATTAAAGGAAATGTCTCGCTCCATAAATACAACTGTCACGTATTCCAGTGACTCACACTTCATCATCATCATCACCAGAACCATAAAGTGCCCTTTCTATCCAAGGACAGGATCATAATGTACTTGGCATATTCAACAGTTATTTGAGGAACATACTGAGAAGATCCACCACTAGGTATTTTTTTTTATCAACCTTCTATAAAGTGATCATGATACAGTTATCTCTAGATATGATTTCTATGCCACGAATGGTTCATTATACATCTCACCTTAACTGAGCCATTGGATACCCAGATATTTGGTCAATTATTCTGGGTGTTTCTGTGAGAGCATTCTTGGATAAGATAAACATGTAAATTAATAGGCTGAGGAGAGCAGATAGATCTGTATAACATGGGTGGGCTTCATTCAGTCAGTTGAAGGCCCAAGTAGAACATAAAGGCTAAATCTTCTCCAAGAAAACAAAACAGAATTCTCCCTGTCTGATGGCCTTTGAACTTGGACACTGATTTTTTTTCCTGCCTTTGGACTCAAACTGAAACATCAAGTCTCACTGGATCTCAAGCCTACTGACCTTTGAGCTAGAGCTATACACTCTGCTCTCCTGGTTCTCGGTCCTTCAGACTGGGACCGAAAACTGATTCGTTGACTCTCCTCAGTCTTTAGCTTGCTGATTTGCATGACCAGGGTCCATAGTCGTGTGGGCCAATCCTTTGTAATTCCTCTCTGTGTAGAAATACACACACAAACACATACTCACGCTACTGCTCTTCTGCGGCAGAGAAGCAGAACCTTGACTAACACAGTAATTATATCAACCATAAAATTCGATCTACTAAATCATCGGCAAAAGACCGACGAGGTTATTTTCAATAAAGGCAGGGAAGAGTTGGAAATGGGATCCAACTCTAGGAAGTAGGGTGGGAATAAAAAGTGTCTGGTGGAGGGCAAATCAATACACTATGGATTTAAAATATGGAAGAGGATTGGAATGCTTCCCTTAGGTATCCATACTGATCCCTAAATTCAGAATCATGTGTAGAAGAACATGGCTTTTAGTCACAGACTAAACTGTCTGAATTGTCTAGGTTAGTGTTCTGCCATTACTCATCACTCTGTGATATTGGAATTGTCTCTGAACCTTGTGTCTTCAACTGAACCTTGATAACAATAATATCCAGCTGTCAGTCACAGTATGTGACGTGGTTGCACAGAGAGTAAGATTTCCAGAAGAAGAGATTTAGTTCAGTCAACGAGAGGACCCAGAGCAGCCGAATCTTGGGCATAAGAGACCACAGGGAGACGGCAACCAACTGAGACCTCTGTGGCTATTTATTTGTAACTCAAGGACATGAGAACAAAGACATAGAAGAAAGGCATTTTGCAACATATTGCTTAGGAGGTTTGGGGACAGGGCTAGAATGGGACAGTTCATTACGGGACACATGTGGACCTAGTTTAGGCAATCTTACCAGGGCAGAGGGAACACATTGGCAAAGCAGACATCTCTGACAGTGACTCACTCTTAATTCTGCTGACTGTAGCCCTGCAGATTCTGCTGCAGCTCTAACCACACATCCAGGCACAGGGGACTGTGGTTCCCTAAGGCCCCTTCCTTACCACACTCTAGTTCAGTCACTCACATCTACCCGAAGAACTGTGAGGAATAAATGACACGGTGTCCAATAGCTCCTGGCACACCACAGACTCTTCATGAATACGTTTTGATTTCCTTTCCTTTCATATGTGACGGTAAACTTTGGGCAGGCAGCAACCTTGTTGTAGGCATCTTTATATTCCCATAGAGTCTTTCCAACTGCAGATCTCTAGGAATATGTGTTAGGCAAGAAATAAATGAAACCAGTAAAGTTAGAGTCATCGCATTTTTATTCCCAGCGCAAAATTAACGATGACTGTATCTGTGGAAGCAGTTTAGCAGCGTGGTTCCTAAAGACATTTTGCAAAATCATGATTTCATTTTCAATGTTTTTACTTCAGGGACTTTTAGGCATTTATATACAGCACAAGACTAGTGCCCATCTACAAGTGAGCCTGTCTTTCCCCTCCTGAAAAGCCTTCTAAGTTTCTCTGTTTCTCTCACTCTTCTCTTCTTTTGGGGAAGTAAGAAGAAGATGACATCTAAGGGTTTTTTATTATGTTTGAGGAAAAAAAATTTAAATACGAGCTTAAAATATGATTTGACAATTATCTAAGATTACTTTCTGTAAATTCACATAATTGGAAATTACAAATACTTTAAAAAAACTTAAGATACGTATTTTGGTGCATAAATCTGCTTATTTTCTAAAAAATGGAAAAAATATAATTTTAACAATAATTTTACCAAACATCACTTCACCAAAAACACTTATAAATTTGTTTTCTGAAGGACATGAGACTTTTAAGCATTTTCTTCCATAATGCTCTCAAGTCATCCAAGCTATATTTAAAGCTACAGTGTGACTGTTATTGATTGTCTGTTGGCTTGCCATGTGGTAAAATTGTGATTAATTTTATTTATGCAGTATTAATAGACAGAAATAT
The DNA here is from genome assembly GCA_004026905.1 of Hystrix cristata. Classification (NCBI taxonomy): domain Eukaryota; kingdom Metazoa; phylum Chordata; class Mammalia; order Rodentia; family Hystricidae; genus Hystrix; species Hystrix cristata. The sequence goes on along the minus strand of PVJO010003876.1, from coordinate 58,916 downwards.
GCCAAGTACTTAGAACTTTTGTTTTCAAAAAATTAAGGCCAAATGTTGAGGTGTCCTCCTTCAGGTTAATAAATAAGATTTTAATGTCCTACACATCATAAATTGCAGTCCATGAAATAAATTTCAATTTATAGTTCCTCTTACAATTTTAGATACACATATGCCCAGAATAACATCATCTTAATTTCACTGAAGCAGAATTAATTTACAGAGTTGTAGCAAAGACCAAAATCCAATCCAGTATACCTGAGATGTGCCCAGAAAATATAGTGTCTTTATTTTCTTCACCCTACCATTCAATTTCTTCCAAATAAACAACCTCTGCCCGGTAAGTGATCAGCTTCTCGAATGTTTCCCCTCTGTCTTGCTGCCGTGTCATCTCGGTGTACCTGGGCACCAGTGAAGCTTCATGGTGGCGAGAGTAAGAGGGCCTCTTGGATATCTTTCACCACGAGTCCTAGCTTGTGCCTGCTGTGAGATTTTGATCTAATTCCTGAGGCGATATCTGTCTCTCCAGGCATTATACTGGCTTACCGGGTTGAAGTCAGTGACAGAGGCCATTTCCCTCTGATCTCAAACTCTTTCGGATCCTCCATCACGTTCTCTCTCTGGTACGCTAACCTGCATGCAATCCGACCCCACTCTCATCCCTGATTTCTTTCCCCTCCTCATCCCATTCAGACCACACCGTCCTCCTTACTTTTCCTTGAACGCAATCAATTCTTAACTCAGGCCTTTATACTACTATTCCTTCTGGAAGTCATGGCTTGCTTGGTTCCTTGCTGTCCTGAAGTTCTTGCTCCGATTCCACCATCTCCCTGACGCATCCTCTGATCATCCTATTTAAAACTAAACATTGCTGAAGACCTCCCACCTTCCTGTCCTTGGTTTATTTACTTCCATGGCACTTATCACCATTTGACATAACCTATCCCTTGTTTACCTTTTTTTAAATGTCTATCTCTCTCCTGGAGAATGTATACTCACTGTAGATATTAGCACTTGCAATCTCTACAGAGATTGCTATAGAGATCAGCACTTCAGAATCAATGTAATATTTGCATCATGACCTTGGGATTGAATCGAGTACATTAATTCCTAAAATGAGGTTGAACTCTGATGGTACAATAAATAATAATATTTTAAGTGGGATGAAACAGCCCCCCCCCCAACCATTCATGCTTTCCGCCTTTGGATTTCCATGTTTTTCCTCTTCCCAATCTCTACTGGCTTTCACTGAAAACTCCAAAGATGTTTACAAATGATAAAGCTATCTTTTTTGTCAAAAAAATATTGGGTACAGACTGGAATTTTTGTATTAGTGAAGATAACACAAACTGCTGTAACAAAAAGCATTTGAACTATATAGAATCTTATTCCTTATTGAGGTTATCAGCACAGTGTAGTGTGGGCAGGTGGGTTCATCTCACACAGAGATTTAAGGACCCGCCAGCTTCCATCTATGGCTCCACTCTCTTTATTGATTGCTCAGCATCAAGGTAGGAAGGGAAGAACAAAGTAGAATAGATGTATCAAGTGCGCTACCATCAGGCCACACACATCACATCTATTCACCTGCTACCGGCCAGAACTAGATTATAGCACAACTGCATGCAAAGAACCAAGGAAAATGCAGTCCCCATCAGGGCTATTGTTTCTGTGTCACAATTTCAACCCACAGAAGGAAGAGCACAGATCACGTCTGGCAGTGAACCATAGGCTCACACTTCATTCATTATTTCACTTACTCTCCCAACATCCTTATGAGATATTATCACCCATTATTTCTGCATTACACAAAAGAGACTGATGCCCAAAGAGATAAACTGATTTCTACAGCTTTTAAAATGTGGGCTGGGGATTTGGCTCAGTGGTTAGAGCGCTTGCATTTGCAAGCACAAGGCCCTGAGTTCAATCCCCAGCACCAAAAAGAAAAATAAAATTAAATTTAAAAAAAGAATATAATTAAAATGTGACCCTATTCATGAGAATTTACATTTTTAATGCAGGATTTATTTAGATAATGTTCACATACCATACAATTCACTCATGTAAATGGTTTTTAGTATGTTCACAAAGTTGTGAAACCATCACCCCAATCAATTTTACATTTTTATCGCCCTAAAAACAAACTTAAATTAGCATTTTTTTTCCCATTTCCTGTCCACTAACTTCCAGCCCTACGAAACCACTGTTACACTTTCTGTCTCTATTGATTTCCCTGTTCTGGGCATTTAATAGAGGTAGAATTATACAATTTACAGTCTTTTGTAACCGGCTTCTTTCACTTAGTAATGTTTTAAGGTTCACCTAGGTTGTAGCATTATCAGTGCTTCATTTTTCTTTATCGCCCAGTAATAGTTCACAGTTTGTTTGCTTATTCATCAGGTCACATTTGGACTGTATCCATTTTGGCAGCTATAAATAATGCTGCTAGAAACACTTGTAAGCAATTGACTTCACCATTCTACAATTCCACCAACTGTATGTGGTGATTCCAATTTCTCCATATGCTCACCACCATTTGTTATTATGTCTTTTTCGTTACACCAAAATTTTCATTTTGGAAGATGACTGTGCTTCTGGCAAATCCAAGGATTAGAACTACGTTTCATTTACCCAAGTAAGAGACTAGATTAGGCGAGGTAGGTCTAAGGAAAAAAATGAAAGAATGAAGTTTGTGTTCTTTCTCCCAGGTGCACGCAGCCCTAACTTGCCACTAGATGCCTGGCCATGTGAAATTGAAGCACTCCGTCAATGCTTGTTCTCCTTGCTTTCAACTCACGCTCCAGGCTGTCCCGATCACACTTGACACTCTACAGAACATCATTGTATACAGGAAGTTCGCAGCTTTTTGCTCTGACCCAACAATTTTGACCCTGTGGACATTCTGACATAAGACTCTTTTGACCCCTGTGTTTAGGGGTAGAAACCTTTACATCAGAATTATATGGAAGTAAATTACATGGAAAACCTTATGTATTAGTCAGATTCCCTGTTGCTGAGACAAAATGTCTGACATATACAACTTAAAGTCAAGTGTAGTTTATTTGACTCAATTTCAGAGGTTTCATTCCATGGTCATTGGTTCCACTGATGGAACCATGATGGTCTGAAGTGAGGCCATCATGGTGGAAGGGCGTGATGGAACAAGGCTGCTCACTTCGTGGCGGGTAGAAAGCAGAACGAAGGAGCATTCCAGAGAGGAAGGAGCAAGGGACCAAATACCGTCCCAAGATTGCACTCCCATGATCTGCTTCCTCCAAGTAGGCCTCACCTCCTGACGGGCCATTCAGCTATGAAGTCATCAGTGGGCTAACCCACTGAGGAGGCTGTGCCCTTGCAATCCAATATCTTCTTTTAACCCAGTGAAATTGATAACTGATTATTAACTGACACAATTTACATAAGAATTATACTGATTTTAAAAGCATTTATGAGCTAATTTCTGTTAAATTCTTTTTTAATTGACAAAAATTTTTTTCAAGGAATTAAAGCCTTTTTAAATTTTTCCATTTTGGTTTTTAATTTACTGAAATTCTTTTCATTGGAACCAATTATTTTCCACATAAGGTTTAAATGAAAATGTTACTGAGTATTGGGATTTTTTTGTTGTTGTTTATATCAAATTTTACTGATGTAAACAGTTTCTTCAATTGCAAGCTTACTTTTATTATAATTATCTGCACCAAATCCAATTGTTTCAAGTCAAATTAGTCACACTAAAGTTAGTAAAAAATTGTATTTGTCAATTTTAGGCAATAATAAATTTTTTATGTGCCAATTTAGCTGTTGGCAGTCTTATTTGGTGTTGATTATTTCTGCCAAGTCTAATTTTGCCCTGTTAAATATTTACATGTCTCAACATGAGCATCAAGACCTAAATAATTGCTCAAATTTTCATCTCTAACAAATTTTGCAATCTGAAGTTTTAACTATTTTCATTTTATTTTGTGCCAGTCATTCCTACCAACAATGTTAAATATGAATTGAATAAAGAACTAATAGTTTTTTTCATTCACAGCTAATTCATGAGAAAACTAATAGCAGTTCCCTTCAGCTCAGGATTAGTCTGTCATCTGAAATTTCTTTGTGTTTATAATCTAGTTCTGCACCATATTTTTAATCAGTTTGTGCATTTGTACTAACCACTGATGCTGACAGCAAACAAACAGCAAACAGTGGGATCAGAATATCCTTGATATCAATAATTTAAATTGAAGATATTCTAGGTGCTAAAGTAATCCAATGTCACATCTGATCAATATATTCTATACCTGATTAATCTTTGGAACCAACTGGAGAACTTGTTTTAAACATACTGTTTTCTGACCTTCTTCCTCTCATATCTGCCTGACCCGGCCAGAAAACTCTCACTTCACAGTTTCAGCATAGGTTGCCAAAGTCTGATTTTTTAGAAGTTCCTTCAGTAATTCTGACATCTCTCTATGGAGGTTTGAGAATTTTCCTGTGATAAGCTATGACCAGCACTGGGGATGTCTGAATGAGTCATGTATACTAGTGAATCATCATAGTCTGAATGAGCAGGTATGCATCTCAGTCTGCAACTCAAGACTGGAATGAAATAGAAATTTATTTTCTATCATTCAAGTTGCTTTCTGTTTTTTAAATAGAAGGGAAAATAAATTCAGTCATTCCAAGGTTTTCCATTTTTTTTCCCCAGTATGGATTGTAATATGGTGGTAAAGATACTGTTTTAGTGCCCAGGGTTTAGAAAGGGACTCTTATGTCACTTGCAAAGGCAGATGGACCGTCATCCAATGTTTGGTTTGGACGCCGTACCACTGGTGCCCCCCCCCCCGTACACACACACACGGGTGTGGACGGGCTTGCGATTTATATAACTGAGGTGTTTGAGGAGAGCAGGATAGGTCTCTCAAGCGAGTCTGAAGTGCAAGTGCAAGGAGAGGAAAGGGGCCTGAAGGGCAGAGTGCGATGCTAAGAGTTCCTGCAGGGCAGGGCAGGGCAGGGTGCTGTAGGTTGGCTGGCACCAAAACGGGAGCAGTAGGCTTTCTCATTAGCTGGTCCAGATGTTCAGCAGGAAAAGAGGGAGAGGCAAGGTTTAAAAGCTGTGAGCAGTCGGGTATCAAAATGTGAAGGGAGACTATTTAGTAGAAGGGAATTTATTTGTTCTGCATGTCATTATCTGAACAAAAATCATCTAAAACAACCAGCATTTTGTCTAACCCTTAGTCATTGAAAGTAATTATTATTACTATGGTTACATTTATGGATTGGTTATTAAAAAAAATCCCAAGAACTGTTGTGTGTTGCACATACGTGTCATTTAATCTTAGGTACTAATACTGTCCCACTTCATAGATGAGGAAAGTGAGGCATAGAGTTAACAGCATGTGCTCCTCATCCTTGGGATGGTAAGAGGCTCACCCAGGTTTCCAACTCAGGCATCTGACTTTGTGATCTATGCTCTAATCTCTCCTTCATGCCTCTCTATCTGTCCTTCTGGTCCTTTTTATCCCAATACTACACGATGTGACTGAGCTGCTTTGGTGCATAGGAAGTTCGAAGAGATTGTCTAAGGCTTACTCCATCTTTGAAACAACACCAGAAGCAGGTCGCGGGGTTCTACTCTCCAGAGGATCCTGGTAGAAATTAAATCTCACTTTCTAGTCGTGTAATTTAAGGTACTTCATGAAGTAACTGTTCACAAAAACTTGAGCAGGTTAGGAAAAGTAGCAAAGAATGAGGTGGGGAAGCTATCACCACCCTATTCCCCACTTAAATGGGTGAGGGGAGGAAGTGATTACAGGTACCAAAGAAGTGGGCTTTGTGGAGAGGGTCATCTCAGATTTGCTGTGGCCTTAGGTTGAGAGGCAAAGGCAAAGCTAGGAAGCCTGAGGACTGCATATTCTGATTTTACTTTCCTCCTGTGCTCCTGATTGCTTACCAGTGGCTCCTACTAGCCAAATTCAACTTAAGAATGGAGGTCAAAGGAATCGTTGATGCATCCCATATGGGTCAGCCTCCCGGGGCACTAGGCAGGATGAAGAATGGGAAATGAAGCTAGGGGGAAAAATATTCATCATGGTCTTGCCAATCCTTTTATCGCTCTTCTTCCCTCTCTTTACCCCACTCTCAACCTAGGTAAACACACATTCACACACGCACACACATTTGGACAGGAAGTTGATAGTGTTAAGGAGGAAGCTCTCTTCCCACTCCAACTGCTGAACATTTGTTGAGAACGCATTCAACTGTAAATACAAGGGTGCTATGATCTGGACAGGGTTGGAGTGTTGCCCGAGGGTTCACGCATGAACTCTGTGAGGTATTAATCAGATGGAAAGTTAATCCCAATATGCTGCTCAGAGGTTCGGCCTTGAGGAGATAGTAAGGGCTAGATAAACTCATCAGTGGACAGCCCACATGCTAGACTACTGGTGCATAAAAGGCGGAGAATTCAGAGAGATACACCTGAGTACTCCTTGTCTCTTGCCATGTGATGCCCTGTGTCACCTCAGGGCTCCACCAGCAAGAAGACTGTTACCAGGTGTAAGCCCTGAGCCCCCTTTCTTAATAAACCTCTTTTCTTTATAAAGCTATCCAGGAATTTCAATATAGTGACACAAATTGTACTAATTGATGAGGTATTTGTCTCATATTGGTTTAAACACAAAAAAGTCGTTGATTCACATGACTGGATTTATAGCCCAGCGCTCGCTGAAGACCCAGCCTCTTTCTTTCAGCTACATCATTCTTGATATTTTGTTTCTCATCCTCATGAGAAACTTACAAGACAGCTGCTTCTCCTCAAAGCATTACATCTGTGCGCCTGTGTAGTAAGATAAGAGAAGGGTAGAGGAAAAGGGGAGAGACCCTATATTTCACCAGCCAAAGCTTTTCCAAAAGTGCACAAGTTATATTTCATTGCTTAGATCATGTCACTTGACCACCTAGAACAACAAGAGTATGTGCCAAGCAAGCATCTTCTGGAAGAATTAGAATTTTCTCCCAAAAAATGGGAGAAATAGATGATAGATCAGTATCTATCAGTGCCTGACATTCTACTTTATGCATAGGTTGAGCATGTCTAATCTGAAAATCCAAAATCCCAAATATCCTGGTATCTGAATCATTACACCACCAATAAATCACCACAAATGGAAAATTCCACATCTGTTCCCAAAATTACAGGTCCCACTGTGACAAAATATTGTGCAAAATTACTTTCCGGATATATGTATAAGATGTATATGAAACAGAAAAAAATTTCATGCTTATAGTTGAGTCCTATCCTCAAGATACTTCATTATGTATAAGGAAATATTCCAAAATCTGAAAAAACCCAAATCAGAAACACTTCTGGCCTAAAGCATTTCAGATAAAGGATATTCAATCTGTATTAGAAATTTTCCCTGCTTCTATAACGTCTTAGATAGCCTTTGTAAATCAAATCAAGAAAGAAACCTAAAGACTTTCTGATCTATATAACATAGATATAGAGTTGATCACATGACTGTGCATCTAATTCACATTTCCATGACATTCTTCCAGCTCAGTATGACTGTTTGCCCATTTTCTCCCCAATAGTTTGGAAGCATAGGTGTTGTGTACACCTGGCATCTGGACCTCAAGACGCTGAATATGCTTCTGTACAGCTTCTTTCCCCACTTACAGAATAAAAGCTAGTTCCTCTGACCAGCTTCTACTATGCCCTAGAGAATAAGAGACCACCAAGATGACAAGATGTCCTCCTAGACAAAAGACATGCCCAAACCTTGACTGCTGAGCTCAGGACTGTTAAAACAAAAAGGTAAGAACTCTGTTCTATACGTTGCTGTGTTTTTAGTGTCTCTTTGTTATATGCTTTATCCTCCACAATATAGCTCCTCTCCCAAATACGACTCTTCAGGATGCTAACTGCCTTAGGTTACGCTGTAGCTGGGTTTGTTCATGGGATTTCCCCAAGGTGCATGAAGTCTTCCTCCCTTGTCTGCTTGCCCTTATCCATTTACCCAGGACATTTTCCTTCCTCCGAGCAGTGGCTCCATCCTCCCACCTTCAACCAATGTTCAGAGGGGAAAGAAGGATCATTCTCGTGGATCCGCATCATTTCTTAGGCAGCCCAGATTTCACCAAGAAGAAGGAAGGTGAACAATTAGGAGTTAAAGGCATGTGTAAGACAGACATAGAAGAACAGCTGAAGGAGATTAGAACATGTGAAGGCTACAGTGGAAAATTTTCACCATCTCTTCTCTAGTTCGATGGGGAGGCTTGGCTTTTAACCAAACTTTTCACTTGCTCATTTCTCTAGATCTGTACCACTTGACATGGTATCCAGATTCTCAGTAACAATTGCAAACAGGGCTTTATAAAAATTATACCCTTCTTGTCCTCTTGGTAAATTTTGCCTTTGGAACTGACTCTTAATCATCTACCAACTGAGTGGCTGTGTGGAAGCATTTAAAATTTTAGAAATAACAGAGTTAAAAACTGTGGAGACAAGTATTGACATGAGAATAAGAATATCTCAGACAATGCCTCTTTGTCAAGGCCCTGCCTCACCTGGAATTATCCCAGAAAGTGAGTCCCATCTCCACTTTGAATCCATATGGAAGGACATCAATAGGTTTAAGCACTGATATCAATAGGTTCGAGCAATACTCGTTCATCTTTCTGATTTACCCAGAAGAACAAAACTATGAAGGGAAGCTTAAAGAATCTCAAGCATGGCTGTGAAAAAGACACAGAGAAAGATATGCTGATGAGTGAGTGTTGGGGTTCAGATGTCTTGAGGTAAAGGTCTTGAATAGAAGGTATCCAAATTTAGCAGCCAGCTTCTTGGTGCGAGGGTTGTGGGAAAGCTATCACCTTCGTGATATTATTTTCTAGATTGGTGGTAGTGAACCAGCACACTCATGCCTCAGTGTGCTGTTTATATCATTGAAAGCTCTAAAATGTTCACCATCTCCGTTCTACATTATTCTAAGGAATTCTGATGTAGATCTCTTGTTCACATAGATGACCAGGAAGTGGATCTGTGATATATTTTTAACTGAGAGACAGAAATTCAAGGCTTGATTCCATGGAGTTTTATTGCAGTGTTTGTGGTTAACAATAACTGATATGGTCCTTTCCAAAAGGATTCAGAAGAATTTTGTGTTAGCGTCCTTTACTGTAAACCATGAATTAAAGTTGAAGCTCGCGTAGGAGTTCCTGTGGTATGCCTGGACTTGTTATCAACATGGCCACACTGCATTAACCCTTAAAGTAGTCTCCCCTAGTGCACTGTAAAAGAGCAATCAATGGTGGGGATGAGATCCGTGGTTACACTGGACCTCCAATGGCCACTTAACATGAGGATAGTTTGTAAGTACCTAGTAAAGTGGACCAAAGGGCCACGAGAACTAAAGGAAAAGTCTTTGCCCACTGCAAATGAATTTCCTCAGACAGATTCACAAGTTTTACTTGCCACTTGTATCACTAAACACATTGGCAGATATTGTCAAGTAGAAAACACAAGGTCTGAAGCTTGCTTACCATAAAAACAAATTGCATTATCACAACGACGGAGTTTCTAGCCCACCAGAAGACAAAGTCTTAAGAACATATTCACAGTGACATAAAATGAGTAACTAAATGAAATCCATTTGTAGATATATGTCCCAAGAGGCTTAGGGGTTTTGTGTACGTGTGCCACCCTTGCAGTTTTTTCAAAACTGCCAGGTTTGACAGGTAGGAGTGACCAGAGATATCCTGTGCAAATTGTTGAAGTATCCTTACGAAGGTTATTGATGATTTTTAAATTTTCCCATTCATAGTGGGTAACAGCATGTAACACTTTCTGAGTGACCTATTTCCATGTCTTGAGGCACACAGGAGACATCGCTGGGGCCACCATAGCTATCTGGGATGAGAAAAGAATTTGGTCTTTTCCAATATGCCCCTTCGAAATCAAGCATTTGATGCTATAGTTAAATCAAGACCAGATGCCAAGTCAGGGGTTAGTTTTGGCTTTGATTCTTGGACTTGTTGGTCAGTCTAGAGGTGTTAAAGCAACTTGTTTATTACCACTATCCGCTAAAGCATTACGCTTTCTTTCATGAGTCTGCTTTTTTAACATGGGCTTAACCTTCATATCCCAATTCCTTTGGAAGAAACAAGGTGTCTAATAGAACTTTTATGTGACTGCCGTGCTTAGTGAAATACCAGATGCACTTAAGCCACTGCATTGTTTCCAAAGCATACCAAGATTCCCAAGCCACCCCCAAAGCATATTTACTATCTGGATAGATATTTGCTCTCTTATCTCTACAATACCAGCAAGCTGCAGTTAAGTGTCACAGTTTCAGCAACTTGTACTAAATTTTGCCTCTGGGAAAATTTCAAATAAGTTTCAATAGGTTTCGATCATATAACAAGATTGAGAGCCCCTTGTTCCTTTCTTGAATAGACTCCATCCATAAACAGTTCTAAATCTGGGTTATATAAAAGAGTTTCAAAATCATAATGAGGCAAGAAAAATTCCTGAGTAAGTGCATGTCAGCCGTGAGGCTCTCCTTCCTCCAGAAGAGGAAGAAGGTTGGGAGTTTAAGGAGCTACACAGAAGAAAAGAAATGTGTACGGCTGCAAAAAGAAAGATTTCATAGGTCAGTCCAGAGGCAGAAAAACGCTGAATGTTTTCAGTCAAGGTTAAGGTCTGAACGTCAGGAAGAACCATACTGATAAATGGAGACCTTAAGATAGAAGTCTCATTTCATTTTGTTGTTGCCAACACTGTGCACAAAGATGGAAGGATTTTGCTCTATGTTAAAATGAACGACTATTATAAGCACTGGGCGTCTGTTTCCCATTATGCTAAGTCAGAACCCCCAGTGCTTGTTTGGATCTTTCATATAAAGCAGAAATAAAAGTGTACAGTAATTGGGGAGTTTAAGTAGAAGAGCTTTTGAAAGGCATTTTTTTAAGGTACAGAAGGTTCTATTATATCTGTCCCAGGTGAGGGCTCAGGTACTGGAAAATCAATCTGTACCACATGAAATAATTCTCTTCCTTTAAGTTCCAGAGACTCTTCAGCCCACATTTAAGAGTGACTCCCTATTTATAAAGTAGATCTCATTTCAACAGATCTACCAGTGTGGAATCACTGCATGGAAAAGTATGTCGACCAATGAGAAGAATATTTGAGATTTCTACCACTCGAATGTTTCCCACCAAGGAAGAAATCATGGACAGGTTGCAGGGCTTGTGGTAGAATGTGCAGTGCTGGTATCAACTGAAAAACAGGACATGCTAGGTTTTATTTCTGATTTGTTCTGTTGGTGCGTTTTGGTTTTCGGTTTTTGTTTGTTTCTTTTGTTTTGTCTGCAGTTGCTTGGAAATTTCTCCCTTTTGTTTTAATAGAAACTGCAGACAACTACCCACAATGAATGCAATCATTATGTATCAAAACATGTATTAACTAAACAATTTGTAAGTAAAAAAAAATTTTTAAGTGAGAATCATTCTGTTATCAAAACTAATTGTCCCTTATCTTTTCAGATTCTACTTTTCAAGTTAAGATGGAGCAAGTATTCTCCCTATGTTCACTTTCCTTGCAATAGTCACAAGTGTATTTGCCCAGATAGCCATACATATGCTCTTATTCTTGAATTTAATAGAATTGTCTAAAGAGCTATTAATTTGGTCTCTAATTCCTTTTCTGAGACAAATTATCTTCAAAGTGTTCATCAAGCTTTTGTGATTAGGAGAGTGGTGATCTTCCATGCTATTTTCTGCTTTGTAAGTAAATCTGTGATCCCAGATTTAAGACATCAACAAACAAGGTGGATAGGGAAGTTGTGGTATCTTCTCTCCTACTGAGACCACAGTATTCTGGAAGCGGGTAATCTCTGATATCCTTTTGAGGAAGGGTCCATTTTTGTCCTCCTTGCATAGGTGGATTTTTTGGCCAATCAGTTTTGACAGGAAAGGGCTCAGGAATAACTCCTAAGGGATCTTATGTTTTTCACATCTGCCTGCAGTTAAACTTTGTCTTATTTTATTTAGTTTAGTGTCAATCGATCCCATTTTTCAAATAAAGATCTAGCATCTCTACTTCCCACAAAGAGATGAACAAGTTAGTAGAGATCAGGGAGACTCAAACTATAAATTCCTAAAAGAAGGCTTAAATTCTACCTTCCCTTAGAAGATATTGGAAAATCCTTAGATACATTATGGAAATACTGACCAATTTGTAAGACATATCACCCTATATTAAAATATATTATTAGAAGGAGTACTTTCTAGTGAGAGGGCTGCATTTAGGGAGGGACAGTGGAAGACAAAAAAGGGGAATGAGAAAAGATACAATGAAAGAAGGAAGTTGAGATGGAGGAGACCAAAAGGAAAGACAGGTCAAAGAAAGGTCAGAAAGGAATAAGAACATTTAAATTTGGATTTTAGATTTTTCACATTTCCATTTGCTTTCACTAAGGAACTCTTAAAAGAAGTACAATTTTACTGTCTTTTAGAAATTTTTGTTTTCTCTTAAAAGAAATTGTCATACCAATTAAAAACATTGGCCTCTGATTTTTTCTGGAAGCTTTTGATTCTAAGGAGGCCTAAAAATAGATTACCTTATTCCTATCTGAAGTTTCTCAAGTGGCCACTGTAGTTCTAGAATCATCCTTAGTGAAGTCCTGCCAGAGATTCCAGTGTTTATCATATTTGGCTCGGTAATAGTAAAACCGTATTCAAAGGAACTAACAAACTAAGAATCTTTTTTTTTTTTTTTTAGCACTATGGCCCCATCTTAACCACGAGAAGGTCAACTAAAAAGTAAATCAAAACAAGATATGTCCAGTTTTTTACCCCAACATGGGACCTTTTTCCCTCTCAGAATTGTAGAACCATCAGACAACACTAAACACCAATTGAGCAAATAAAGAGACTTTCTTTCTTGGCCAAGAATAAGAGAAAGGAAGACAGACTTGTAAATCAACTTCTCAACCCACTGAGGCTCAGGAGGTTATAGATACTGGGTAAAACAAATGAAGAGAAGTAACAGGCTAATCAAGTCTTTCCTGCAAATGGAGGAAATTTTCTAAGAATTTAGATGCCATCTCTTTTCACTCCTTTTATGGTTCTTTTAGGTCACTGTTGTGGCAAATGTCGACTGTCATGGCATTGGGGGTACGTTATTTATTATGCAGCTGGGACCCTAATAAAGTTAGAGGCTGTCTGGTGGTCACTCTGGCAGCGGTAATAGATCCAGTCGATTTTGACTAGCACACCAGAAGAGGAATTTCTGGCCTACAGATATCCGGGCCTCAATGAGAAACAAGATGAGGGCAGAGTAGAAACGCAGCTAGGTCACCAAGGCAGTACAGTTAGGGAAGGTAACTCACCAAAGGCAACGAGAAGAAAGAGTAAAAGCTTAGATAATGCTTTAAGGACAAAAGAGACAGGCACTGATATAATACAAAGAAGGATACTGCCCTCTTTAAACTGACCTCGGATCCAGCAGCAGAGATTCAATAATGCCTGAGTCTCGGTACCACAATGGTAAGAAACAATTAAGCAGAATGTTAGTGTAAGACTCAGAAGGAAGGCTCTCAAGTAGCATTCTAACATGGAGACAAATGGTTGAAAGTTTTATATGGCTGTAGCAGGAGGGGTTGGCCAAAGTTCAGCTAGAATTAGTAGGAGGGTATTGGCTGAAGTCCAGCTAGTTTCAGAAATAGAAATAGAAAGCTCGTTCTCATGTAGTAAGAGCCATTGTTTGGGCAGTCTGGATTTGACTGAAATGGGTGAATAGGGAGAATTAAAGGTGCAAGAGAGGATTGGGTGGCATAACTGGGAGTGTGGATAAGGGACAAGAAGTTGTAAAAGCTACAGTAGAAAATTCTCAGGTCTCAGACCTCTCACATATAGTAGCAGTATAATTTATGTTTTCACAACAGATTTTAATGGCTTACTCAAAGTAGAGTAGTTTGTAACAAAATGACAATGCCTGTGTGACAATGTCTTACAGCACAACTTCCTTGACTAGACCTTGTTAAATCACTCAAGTAGGCTGTGGATTGTGAGATTCTGGAAGAATAGAAAGAATATTTCCTTTGATTGCCCTTTATTTTACAGATAAGAATTCAGATTTGTCAGAAATCCTGCAGGATGGGATTCAAATGGAAGAAGGTAAATCAAATGACTAACTTTCTCACATTACTGTGCATCTAGATAAATGTAAAAAAATTTTAGAATTTTGTGTTTTTTTAAATTCTGTTATGATCCCAGGGTATAATTTTCCAGAAGAGAATACAAAGTGCTTAGATGTTTGCTTATTTTATTTCAAGGGAATGCTAGTATCCTTAGAAGGTCAGCCCTTAAGTATGCAACATTGGGGTGGAAGTCAAGTAGGAAAAAGCATTGATTCTTCTTACATAAACTTCAACTGAATATAACTTTCTCAGAACACTTCAGCCTTTTTCTTTTTCTTCCCATTTTGGATAGAAAAAAGCAAAAAGATAGGACCAAAAGAAAGGACAAATTAAAAAGATTTTCCAGATGCTTTAGAATTCTGGGAAATATACAATTCTTGTTCAATCTGGGGTATAAATTAGTCCATTTATATTTTTTCTCTGAATCATACAGTTGGTTCTGGAATTGAATGTTCATCTGTGCCCTTGTGAACGAGTTCCACTGCAGTTGGAGGTGAAATTTTTGGAGATATTTTCGTACATGAGTCACTAAAGGAAATCACATTACTTTTGTCCTTTCCTCTTCTTTATGATTAAAAAAGTAATAAAAGCATTGTTTTCCCATAAATTCAAAGCAGATTATAATATTTATGAAGCTTAGCAAAAATGTATCATTTAAGTAACTATTTACTCCAATTTGAGACAGATGCAGGTAGCATGCTGTAGGTATTGTCTATATTTAAAAGAGTCTGAAGACATAAAATACATTGACTGTTAGATTTGTCTTCTTTGACATTTATTTATTTGAATTTGTTTTTCAGTATGCATAGACTGTGTAAAAATTAACTTTATCCGAATTACTCATTTAATTGCTTTTGATTGCTTGATGGGTGCACCATGTTACCAGACACGACCATGTGTTGTGTTGACAGAGTGTCATTCTGAGACAGTAGAGAAGTTATTGTCATAGTTTAGTATAGAATTCATTACAGCCAGCGAGCCGATACTCTCGATTTCACTCAGTTATCCCTGAAAAGGTTAATCACTTACTGCTTTACATAAAACAGTTCATTCAGAATTCACATTTTCTCTTAATTTATTTTGATATTTGATTAGTATATTATACTAGGTGCCATATTTAGAACAGTTTAAAGTTGTTTCAAGAGTGTAAATTTTAGTTCCATAATTTTTAATACTATACTTTAAAAATCATACAGAACCAGATAACCTTTTTCTACCGAATGAGAAAGGTCTGCTTAAGAAAATTCAATTTAAAAAGTCTATGCCATGTGACCAGCATTGTGATGAATCCTATAGATACACTGTTTCAAAGATAAAATCAGTTTTTTAGATTATTCTTACTAGGATTCAAAAGAAGAAATAGAAAACAAAGTAAGATTTTAAGAATGTTAATTTTTGGGTTTAGGTAACTCTTTGGCTAAAATTGTTACATATGGGTATGTAAATTTTATTTTCCTTTTCTCTCTTCATCTTTCTGACCATCATTTGCGCTCTGTTGCAGGCACATTTGTACCCACTTACATTAATTCATTCACATTAAAGTTCTCTGGAATTGCTAAAAACTGCCTGACAATCTCCCCATGGACCTTACACTGTTCTTAGTGATATAAGCTGATTTTCTTTGATCTTCAGAGGATCCCCAAAAGTATCGATGTTGTCTACAAACTTGTTGGAATCTGCATTTTAACATAATTCCCGTGTGACCTGTAAGCCTGTTACAATTTAAGACACGATGGCCTAAAGCAGTTGTTCTCAAACTTTCACTTACACAGATTCACCTGGAGGTTTGGTTAAGAGCTTTCACCTGAAGAATTGCTACTCTCAAGGATATAAAACACCAAAAAATTTTGTCTGGAAGTATTTTATAATATATGTAAGAAGCAGACTGATCTTTCACTGAGTAGTTAGAGAACAGCTGAATGCTAATCTGTGGTTTTGACTATCGTGGCAGCAGGATCTTGAGAAGGCAAAGATGAAGGTGGAGTCAAGTCATCAGCAAGAGTTCTGTCGCCTGGGAAGATAAAATTCCATCGGTGGAATTAAGAAATTTGGAAAGTACGGCAAATTTCCAAGAAAAGAAGATATGTTTCATCATGAGTATATTGAGCTAGAAAGGCTGATAGACCATAAAAGTATATGTGTACCGCTGATGGCTGGAAATAAACCCTAATGCTGGTAAGCTAGGGATTAAAACACTAAACCTCTTAAAGACGGGATTTTTAATTTGCTTGTTTTTCTATCATCAGTGCTAGTGATGCACCTGATGCACAGTAGGTGCTCAATAGCTTTTTGCTGACTTAATGACTAAAAGAACTTATGTGTGATTATTAAAAGTAAGAAGCTTCATAATTTTTTCCATTTAGATGCATTTGGTTTTTGAAAGACAGCAGGCATAACCAAAAAGCTTGACTCCAAACTGTGAACCTTTAAGAGGGATTTCCAGGCCCCCAAAAAGCCAGAGAAAAATGTGTTTGGTAGAAGACATTTAATTTACTATATTACCAATGAATGCAACTAATATAAAGGGAACTCTATTCATATTCATTCTAGTTGGGCTTTTGAAAAATGTTTTTTTCAAAGCCCAGTGCATTTTTTAAGAGAAAGATTGTTAGCAATCTTAAGTGGTCCACAATCTTTTGAAAATGAAATTGAATCTTATGACTTTTCCATTATCATTACTAAAAATTACTAGGTGCTGGTGCATGTAAAATGGTCCCCTAAGTCAAGAAAAACCTATAAACTACAGGAAGTTTTAGAGATGAGCATGTTATCTAGCTAATTCTTTTGTAACTACCTGTCACATCACTTAATTTCCATTCTTTCTCCTTAGAGTTTAACTTGTATACACAGGTTGGGTTGTGCAAGGTTGTCACGCACAAAGAGAATTGCAATCAATCTTCAGTGAACATCTACAGAGAACTAAAATCAGTGCCAAGTCAGTATGTTCTGCTGCTATTAATCTAATCCTTTGATCTTGAGGTAATATTTACTACTTGGGAATCTTGCGATACAATATGACACTATATCTGGATCATTTAAAGTAACTAAAAATTATTAAATATGTGATCCAGTTCATAACAGAATAGAAAAAGGGATACAAGGAAGAGAGATTCATAGCATCTTCTCTTCCCATTGACACATGATAAATGACTCACAATTGCAGAGTCATCATTTGTGTGAGTCCTATTTATATGAATTACTTATTATTTTATATCCATACAGTGCAAAAATTCAATAAACATTAGCCTCTTTGTCAGGGTTTCTGATTGGGTGAACATCTTTCCTCACTACTCTCACAATCAGACAGTTCTCATACTTACAAACATCATCTAATCCACCCGCACGTAGAAATGACTATCCTGCCTTAAGCCGACTTTCTGAACCAGCATCCCCCATTTTTACTGCTTTGGGAGCCATTATGAAAAAAACAAGGGACTTTTAAATATTGTGTCTTATTAAAAGATGGAGGAAAAAACTGTGCGAAATAAAACCAGCTCTTGGCAGCTGATCCTATTTTTCTCATCAGAATGCCATTAATCCTCTATTAGATTAGAAAAGCATCTTCTTTGAAAACCAAATACCACTTTTGAGGTTATGTGGCTATCTGCTATCTAACATATTAGTTAACTTGTTTGATCTAGTTGCTTTCCTCTTAGTGATGATTAAGATGAAATCACTCAGTATTGAAACTTTTGCCTGGATTAGTATAGGGAGGCAACAATGTCTTATCGAGTCACTGAGGCTGTGGGCATTAGATACTAATAACATGTTGCAGTGGCACACTTAGAGCATCATCAAAGCACTAAGAATTAAGACTACATGGCAGGAGACAATTATAGAGAGTAAAGTGAGACAACATTGAAATGAAGTTTTGTATGTTCCAAATTTTTGTTTCGTCATCCAAAAATATGAAAAGGAAAATTTTTTGTCCGTCATACATTTTAATGACCTTTTCTCCTTAGCACCTACAACTCTTGATGGTATTTATGAAAAATAGATTTCTCTTGCCTTTTTTGGGTAGGATTTCAAGTGTTTAATTATCTCCAATTTATAATCTCAACAATATACCCACTTCCTACCTAAACTGCTTTAAATGCAAAAGGCTTCCTATCAACTAGACTTATAGTTCACCGTACTATGCAATTATATATAGAGCGGCTGGGCATGCTAGTTGTTGATTTACATGCTTAATTTAAAAACTACAGACCTTCAGTGGTGACTATCAGAATTCTACTAATATATATCTAATTACAGTGTTGGTGAGTTTGAACTCTTTCATGAATTTTCTGTCATTTCCCAAAAGGTTACCCCAAAAAAGTGTTATATTTTACTACTTTAAACTCCAAAGTGGTACAAAGTTGCAAAATCCCAAGAAAAATTAAAATCAGTTGCACTGCTGAATTGCAAATTAATTCAACAGAAGCCAATCACACATGAAACAAGTTTCCTTACTACTACTGCAGCTCCCCCTGAGCCCTGAAACATAATGAATGAGTCATCTGGTTCAAGGAGTGATGGTATTTTTCAAAATCGCCTTGATGCTGGCAAAAACTAGGTATAAACTTTGTTCTTCTAAAAATCAGAATTCGGCTTGAACCATGTGAGATGATTCTATTAGGTCCTGCCAAATGTCTTGCTTATGGCTTATTGCCTATTGCCTATTGAGTTTCACTAAAGTGAAAACATTGAGAAAACCCATTTTTACTGGGTAAGATATGTATCAGTTAATTTTCTGAAGTTTGGGCTCTTTGAACTGATGCTCTTATTTTCTTTCTGGTTAAGTCCCAAAACCCAAAATTCCTTATCTTTGAGACATGATTTCTAGTTTGACCAAGTAGCTTTCAAACTGGATGTGTAAGTCACTTAATTACTTCAGCCAGCTGTGCCTGGAGTGTCTCTTAATAGAAAACAAATGTTCTGTATGCGAGTCTATAGTTTTAGTAGCGCAGAATAAATATTAATTTAAAACGTGGTATCTAGCTAGATGGCAATAAGGACTCTAAAACTCACCTACATTCACTGGTTGCTCTATACCTATTTCAAAGCTATTTATTTTTATGAGTGCATAGGCTATGAAGCCCAAGCAATATTAGAATATTATTAATTGTAGAAGACTGTAGGACACAAAATTAAACCATTGCATAATATGCTACGGGACTACATGACTACATATCCCCCCAACCACACACACATATAAATACTAACACATGGCAGAGGGAGTGGGAGGAACAAGACAGAGAGAGCTATTTTAATATGCTTAGGGTTTAAAACTATTATATCTCCTTTCAAAAGCACACATCATTCTCAAGTGTCTAGAATAACTAAAAGCGTGATATTTCCAATAAAAAATTATTTAGCTTCCAAAGGATCCATTAAGAATTTTATAAAGATGTTCTCAACTGCTATTTAGCAAACACATTCTTAGTACTTGTAGGTGAGCCCACAAAATACTATTGTATAATATAGTAAAAGTTTTGCTGAGATCATTTACATCATATATTTTACTAATTGTACTTTTGAGGTTTACCAGGGTTCTTTGCTTTATGCATTTATTTCCCCCCTTACAGGAAAGCAGCTAACATCTCATGTGTTTATACTTTTCCTTTTGCCCAACTCTAAGTTTGTAAAAGAATATACCATGAACTCATTTACCTATTAGAAATTACTAAGTGTAAGGAAAAAAAAGTAAAGATGTTTAAAACTGGCAACATTTTGCCTATTCTCTCAAAGTAACTTTGTCTTTATCACCAACTAAATCTTGAACAACACTTCAGGGTTGTTAGAATTTCATAATTTGAACCTATGTTTACTCATCAGTCTGGGGAATCCCAATGGATAAGCTACTTCTTGTTATTTATAGGGACTGGAAATTCCCTCCTAAAACAAATCACAAATCTCCATTTAACTAAGGCCAAGAGGATTTCAAAATTATTTACTTAAAGATGACAAAGAATCTTGCATAATAATAAATTGCCAAGAATATTACGTGCAAAATGGCTTTTTGAAACTTACAGCTGACACCTTCCTACCAACTTGTGTTTGTTCCTCTTTTCCCTGTCTCACTCCAGTTATCTGGGTCAGAAGCCTTGGAATAAACCATCTCCCTTTGCTGCTCGCATCCCACCCCCACATCCTATGGATTCTATGCCCTGAGTATTTCTGTAATGTGTCCACTAACACAATGCCCATCCAAGCCATGATCACCTCTCACCTAGACTGCCCCTCTAATTGATTCTGCCTCTAGGCTTTGTAGCTTTCAATCATTCCTCACAGATCAGCCAGAGTGACTTTTATAAACTAAGTCTCATCACAGTTCTCCTCATAATTTTTGTGATAAAAGCTAAATTCCTTAATGCTACTTAAATTTCACCAACCCTGCCTTTTTCTACCTTCTACAGACTCAATTCTTGACTCAATTGTCCCAGTTCTATCTCTTCATCCAACTGAGTTTCCATAATCTCTCTAAATTGAGGCAGATGGCCTGTAAAGAGCACTAATAGTGGAATAACATCAGTAAGATAGCTAGAATACAAAGCACTGATTCTTTCTCCCTACAAAGGCACTAATCCAGTAACAATTCAGAAGTTAATTGAAAGGCTCCTGCAGCCTGGAAAAGTGCAAAATCACCAACAGGAGAAGGATGACAGGATACCTTCTCACCAAATTTCCTGCCCTGCATCAATACAGGTTCATATGCTCAGGAAGAGACAGACACTCTAGCTTACAGACTTACCCAGAGGAGTGAAGGTTGGTGCAAACACCCAAAACCTTAAAATTTTGGAGGGATTTTCTCAGATGACAAGTTTCTGTCTTGCTAGTCTTGACTCTCTCTTGAGTCTCTTGAGCACAGTTTAACCACCTAGGGGAAAATGGAGATTTCAGCTTGAACTAGGAAACACTATAGATTCTCAGCCCTTGCTCAGCACTAAGTGAATAGACACAAAAAAAATCCCACCTCTAAGCTCTCCTCTGGAGAGAGAGTTGACTTGTTTTCAATAGTCCAACTTCTTCCAGGATGCCTATAGAGCTGGCATTTGTCATGTCAGCCTAGGACATCTGATGGGCTGGGGCAATCTCAGGGTAAAGCAGAGACAATGATGCAGACTGAAGATGTAGGAGCCCTGCCTCTAGCTCACGAAAAAAATAAATGGATGAAATCCTCATCTGTCTGCATTTCTCTGGGTAGGGAAAGAGTTGGTAGAAGTCATCAGAATCTTTTGCCACATTGGGGCTGGGGATTTAGCTCAGTGATTAGAGTGCTTGCCTTGCAAGCACAAGGGCCTGAGTTCGATCCCCAGCACCACAAAAAAGAAAAAAAAAAAATCAGAATCTTTTGACATGTTGATCAGTGAGCATTTTCACCTTAACAGGGCCAGTGCATGAAGACTAAGTGATGTGCCTGCATTGTCTAATGAATAAACACCAACACAGAGAATTTTAAAAAAGGAATCAGGCAAAGACATTCAAAAAACAGAAACAAAGTGAAATCTCCAGAGACCAATTCCAGTGAAATGGAATTATATGATTTGACTCTCAAAGAACTCAAAGTAACTTTCATAAAGATGCTTGCTGAGGTTAAAACAAAATTGCATCAGAGAAAATGAGTACATGTTTACATTCCTTGTGGGAATTGCTATGTATACATAACACATTTTAATTCCTTTTTTGATCTCCTTTCTCCTCCCTCCTTCTCCAACCTCTTTATACAAAATGTACAACACACATGCACTAACAAACTAAAAGAATAAAGAAATGGTCAAAAAGGTGAGAATTTCAAGAAAAAGATGGAGAGATTTTAAAACACCAGACAGAAATCATAGATCTGAATAACACAATGACTAAATTTAAAAATGCACTGGAGAGACTAAACAGCAGACTATATCAAAATGATAAGAGAATTAATGAGCATAAAAACGGGTCACTAGAAATAATTCAGTCAGAGGCTCAAAATAAAAAAAAAAACAAGAATTAAAAAGAATAAAGAAAGTTAAGGAATCTATGGACACCATCAAGCAGTTTGATACATGTATTACAGAGTTAAAGAAAAAAGACACCACAGTAAAGAACCAGAAAGCTTGTTCAAAGAAATAATGACTGAGAAATCTTCATATCTGTGGAAGAAAATAGCCAGGTCCAAGAAGCCCAAACAACGCTTTTCAAAATTAACCCAACAAAGTTAACAAAGACATATGTTATAATCAATTGTCAAAAATTAGACTTTTGAAATCAAAAAGAGAAAGTCAACATGTCACATACGAAGGAACTCTCACAAGAATAATAATAGACTTTCAGCAGGAACCTAAAAGCCACAAGGGAGTAGGATGATCTATTCCAAATGCTGGGGGAAAAAAACTGTTAAATAAGAGTATTAAATTCAACAAAACCACCCTTTTAAACAATGAGGAGAGCTAGACATTGTGACACAGGCCTGTAATCCCAGCTGCTTAAGAAGCTGAGGCAAGAGGATCAATCCCCAGTGGTACTGCAATTAAGTAAATAAAGTTAAAAATAATATAAAATAAAATAAAATAAGATAAAGCCTCTCCCAGACAAACAAAAGCTGAGGAAATTCATTCACACCTTAACAAGAAGTGCCAAAAGGACTTTTTAACTGTAAAAGACTTAGCAACATGAAAATATAAAGCTCACTGGTAAAGGAAATATCTAAACAAATATAGAATACTATATAACTCTAATAGTGATAAGTAAATCACTTTTAATATAGAGTTAAAAGACAAAAAAAATTTAAAAATAAGTGAAGGGATAACTCCTGTTTCTGCTTGAATCTGCTATTCACGGAACATTCTTAATATCTGTCATGAGTCTCCCAGACCAAGTAATGCTCATATTAACTGACTGGAGCTTACACAGACCCTACACATTAAGGGATCAGTCCCACAGGACTGCCTACCTATGCACCCATTCCCAGTGTAATCACAAGTGGTGGTTCTTTGTGTTAACTGACTACTTCTGTCTTAACTGGCAAACATTCCATGAGCCCTTCCTCATGTCTGTTCATTAGATAGATGAGCACATAGAACTCAATTAAAAAATGGCTTACTTACTAGATTACTCTTGTATTACAGATGAACTTCCAGATGACAAGATACGTGAGTGAAGTATAGGATTCCAGGCATAGAAGCTTCTCTCCTTGTGCAGTTTTGTAGTGCCCCACCCTCTTGGTAGATGGATATGTTCTTGTTTACTAATCTGAAAATTCTCCAAACCCTATCCATCCTTTTGTCTTATAACGGAGGATTCAAAAAATAGGCATTAATTTTTAAATAACTGGCCACTGGTAGCTAAGCCAATCTCTACTCCCTCGTCTATCCACAGAAATTAGGGTGGGGAGGAAAGTTCACTCTAATCATATGGTTGATTCCTGGGGTAACCAGCCCTCATCATGTACTTATCTAAGGGTTTAGCAAAAGTCACCTAATCATCATAAACTTAGATATGGTTGAAAGGGCTTTGTGTCATGAATAACAAAAAACACACTTTTACATTTATCGCACTGGAATCATTTCATGCACGAAAACTCCAGAATATTGGAAACCCAAATATTATAATAAAAAGTACTATTATCCTTCTAGTAAACTTAGGAAATTATAAAGATTTTAGGAGTTGTAAGTCAGAACCATGGGCAGAGACAACAATATATTCTTAATCACAGTAAGTATAACTAAAAGTATGTTAAAAGATATGCAGTATGAATATATGTAAATTTTGACAATAAAAAATTAGGGAGGAAGAAGCTAACGCGTGGAGTATTGAATGCAGTTGAATTTAAATTGCTATTAATTTAAAATAGACTATTTTCTCATAGCAACCACACAAAAACATACCAATAAACAAAGGAAGAGAATCAAAGCATATTAAATCAAAACATGAACAAAACACTAAGTAGTACAATAAGAGAGGAAAAACAGCAAAAGAACCATAAAGCTAACATAAAATGCCCAGCAAAATGGATATAGTAAATCCTTTTCTAACATTAATTACCATAAATATAAATGGGTAAACTCCCCGATCAAACATCATAGTGTGAGCAGGAATAGGAGCACATGCCAGTTACCCCAGTGCTTTTTTAGGCTAAGGCAAGTAGACCACATGTCTGAGCCCAGCCTGAGCAACTTAGTGACTTAGCAAGGCCTTGTGTCTAAATAAAAACAAAAAAAGGGCTGGGGACGTAGCTCAGTGTGAAGGTGCTGGGTTCAATCCCCAGTAGCATACACACTAAAAGGTCATAGAGCGGCCAAATGAATTTTTTATGCACACTATAAAAAACTCATTTTAGACTTAAGGATACACATAGAGTGAGTGTAAAGAAATGGAAAAAGATATTGTATGCAAATGACAACCAAAAGAGCACTGGTTAATAGACATACCACATAAAACTAGATATTAACTAAAAAAATGGTTAAAACAGGTAAATGAAGTTATTAAACAATGTGAACGAGTCAATTCACCAAGAAAATATGACAATTATAAATAGACATGAACTCAACATCAGAGCACCTAAGCATATAAAGAACTAACATAATTGAAGGGAGAAATAGGAGTAATATTACATTAGGAGACTTCAATATTCCACTTTAAATAATGATCAGAACATTCAGAAGAGTATCAACATGGAAACAGAAGATTTGAGTGACAATGCAGAACAAATGGACCACACCACACACACACAAACACACACACACACACACAGAATATTACAGCCAACAACACCAGAATATACTTTCTTTTCAAGTACACACAGGATATTTCTCCAGGATAGTCTCTGTCTGTCTCTGTCTCTGTCTCTGTTTCTATCTCTTCTCTGTCTCTGTCTCTCTCTCTCTCTCTCTCTCTCTCTCTCACAGTCTTAACAAATTTAAGAACATTGAAATCATACTAAATATTGTTTCTGATCACAGTGGAATAAAACCAGAAATCAATAGCACAAGAAACACTGGAAAAATCACAAATACACATTAAATTAAGCAACATAGTCTTCCTCTTTTATTTTTGGTAGTTTTTATTTTTTAAGACAGGGTCTTGCCATGCAATCCAAGCCACCATTAAGCTCATTATGTAGCTCAGGCTGGTCACATACTCATAGTCTTCTGCCTCAACCTCCTGTGTGCTGAGATTACTGACATGTGACACCATGATTGAAAAATAACACAGCTTTGAACAATCATTTGGTCCAAGAAGAAAATTTAAAGAAAACAGAAAATATCCAATAACAAACAAATGAAAACACAGGAACAAAAACCTGTACATAAAGGTAAAGTAAGAGAGAAGCTAATAATAATAAATTCAGGCATTTATAAAGAAGGAAGATCCCAAATAGAAAATTGAATTTACTATTTCGGTAAAGTAGAAAAACAAAAAGAAAGCACTAAGCCCCAGATAAGCAGAATGGAGAAAATAATAAAGACTAGAGCACAAATAAAACCCTAAAATAATAAATAATAAACCCTAAAACAATGAAACTTAGAGTTAGTTATTCAACATGATAAAACAAAATTGGCAAACTCTTGGCTACAATAACTAAGAAGAATAAGGTGAAAATTCAAATAAAATCAAGTGAAACAAGGCAAATTTCAACTGATGCCACAGAAATACAGAAGATCACAAGAAACCTGTGAACACTTATTCACAAATGAAGTAGATAATCTAGAAGAATGAATAAATTCCTAAAAATATACAACATGCCAGTTTCACTGCTGAATTCCACCAAATATTCCAAGGGTCAACAATAATCCTTTATAAACTCTCTCAAAATATTGAAGAGGAGGGAATACTTTGAAACTCATCTCGATACCAAAGGCAGACAAACAATGCCACTACCAAAGAAAATGACAGGCCAATATTTCTGGTGAATATAGATGTAAAATTCCTTGACAAATACTCACAAACTAAATCCAACAGCACATTAAGGGGATCATGTATTATGGCTAAGCAAAATTTATCTCTGGGGTGCATGATAGCTTAACATTAAAAAAAATCAAAGTATGTGGCAAAAAACATTAACAGAATGAAGGATAAAAAATTACAGTTGTCTCAATAAATGCAGAAAAATTATTTGACAAAATTCAAAACTCTTCCATAATTAAAACCTCTCAACATACTAGGAATATAAACAAATCACCTAAATATAATAAAGACTACCTATGGAAGTCTCATCGATAATTTTATACTCAATGGTTAAAAAAAAAAAACCTTAAACATATTTTTCTTTAAAATCAGAAACAAGGTAAGGATATCAGATCTAAGTGCACTTATTCGACATAGTACTGGAATTCCTAGCCAGAGCAATTAGGCAAAAAAAGGAAATTACTTGTAAATAGTTTATAAACAACAAAAATTTATTCTTTAACGTTCTGGAGACTGGGTAGTCTGAGATCAAGATGCCAGTAAATTAAGTGTCTGCTGAAGGTGTGCTTTCTTGTAGATGACACTTTTTCTCTCTGTTTTAATGTGAGGTACAGGTAAACAAATTCCCTCCCACTTTTCTTATAAGTGGACTAATCCCATCAGGGCTTCACCTTCAGGCTCTTAGCACATCTCAAAGCCCCTCTTCTTAATACTGTCACCTTGAAAGTTGGGATTTCAATGTAAATTTTGGAGGGACATAAACATTCAGGAATTTCACTCCATTAAAAAAACTCTGGAAACTAATTAAAAATTTAATAGTGTTTCAGGATATGAAGTTAACATACAAAAATTAGTTGTGTTTCTACATATTGACAACAAACTATCCGAAAAGAAAATTAACAAAACAATTTCATTTGCAATGTCTCCATGAAGAACAAATTACTTAGGAATAAATTTAAACAAGGAATAAAAAGACATATCCTGAAAACTACATAACATTAATGAAAGAAATTAAAAAAGAAACAAATAAAATTACACCTGTGTTCATGGATTGGAGGGTGTAATATTGTTAAAATGTTCATACTACCCAAAAAAATGTACAAATTCAAGACACTCCCTCTCAAAATCCCCATGGCTTTTTTACATAAATGGATAAAAATTCTAAAATTCTAAAATTCTAAAATACAACCACAAAAATTACAAATAGCCAAATTAATCTTCAGAAAAAATAAAATGTGGAGGTATCATATTTCTTGATTCCAAAGTGTAATACAAAGTCACAGTAATTTAAAAAGCCTGGAAATATATTCACATGTCAATAGCCAACTATCTTCAACAACAATGCCAGGAAGACAGAATGGGGAAAGGATAATCTCTTCATGAAATGGTGTTGTGAAAACTGGTGTTTTAGTTCATCTGTTGTTATAACAGAATACTCGAGACCAGATAACTTATTTTAAAAAAGAGTTTTATGGCTCATAGTTGTAAAAGTCCAAGAGCATGTCACCAGTATCAGCTTGGCGTCTTGTGAAGGCATCATGTTGGAAAGTGGAAGGTCAAGTAGGCACATGCAAACAGACAAAATAGGAGGGGTAACTGTGCTTTAATAACAACCTGCTCTTAGAGTAACTAACTCAGTGCTATGAGAACAGGACTTTATTCTTCCAAGACTGCATTAAACTGTGCATGTGGGCTCCACCACCATGACCCAGACACATCCCTCCAGGCCTCACCTACCAATATAGCCACACTGACAGATTAATCCTCTGTCAGTGTGAGAACATAGTATATTTAAGCCATAGTAACTGGGTAGTTCCATGTAAAAGAATGAAATTAACTGAAACTTTATTTTACACTGTACACAAAAATCAATTCAAAATGGAAAAAATACAAATATTAAAAGTTGAGATCATAACACTCCTAGAAAACACAGAAAAATTTTCATTGCATTGGTGTTGGCAATTATTTCATGGAGATGTCATCGAAATGCAGTCAGAAAAGATGAAAATAAATAAGACTGCATCATACTAAAAGTCTTCTGTACAAAAAAGGAAACAATCAACAGGGTGACATGGCAGTTTATGACATGGGAGAAATACTTGAAAACTGCACATATAGTATAAAGAGCTAATGTCCAAAATACCTAATGAACATTTTCTGTTCAATAGTAAATAAACTAATTTTCTGTTCAACGATAAATAAACAATTTCTGAAATAAGCAAAGAAATTGAATAGAAATTTCTCCAAGAAGACATACAAATGGCCATAGGGTATAGAAAAAGATGCTCAAGATCATTAATCATCAGAGAAAAGCAAATAAAAACAAATAAGAGACAACAAATGCCGGTGAAACTGTGAGGATGTGAAGATACTGGAGCTGTTGCAGTGTTGGTGGTAATGCGAAATGATGTATGTAGCTGCTGTGAAAAAAAGTTTGAACATTTCGCAAAAAGTTAAAACTAGAACTATCATATAATCTAGAAATTTTACTTCTAGGCATTTGTCTAAGAGAACCAAAATCAAGACTTTGAAGAGATGTATTCTTGACAGCAGTACTGAAGTGGCCAAAATGTGGAAACAAAATAAATGTACATCAACAGATGAATGAATAAAAAAAAGTGGTATGTGTATGCAACGGGGTATTGTTCACCTTACAAAGGGAGATTCAAAAATAAGCCAAAGCAATAATAAACCGTGAGGCTATTATACTAAGTGAAATAAGCCAGTCACAGAAAGATGAACACCAAACGATTCCTCTTATGTGAAGTATCTAAAATAGTCAGGTTTATAGTCAAACAATGGAATGATGGTTACCAGAAAATGGAGAGAAAGAGAAGTGAGGACTTACAAATCTACAGGTACACAATTCAGTTAAGCAAGATGAATAAGCTTCAGAGTTCTGTTGTAGAGCATTATACATACAGTCAACAATTTATTGTACACTTAACGAATATTAAGAGAGTAGATCTCATGTCAAGTGCTCTTACTACAATGAAATTTTTTGAAAAATTTAAAAAAGAACAGTAACACCATCCTTTACCTAGTTTCCCAACTAGCACCTATCCTATATTCTTGATAATTGTTTATTTAATGTTCTCATTCTGTTGACATACTGCAGAAATTACAAGAAATCTGGGATAGTGTTTTGTCTTTTTCAAAACTGTATCCTCAGTTTCAGACTTGGCCTTGAAAAAACTAAGTTCTCTATTAGTTTAATGAATGAATAAGGAAGCAAATAAAAGAATACAACCAATGAGGGGGGATATTTGATATCAATACAATAGGTCAAGAGTAATTTCTTTGTTAGTTAAAAAATATAAATAAGGAAAATACTGAATAGATGAATGTAAAAAGACAAGGAAAAAAATTCACAAAAGCACAAATAGGACTTGGTCAAAAACACATGAACAAATATTTTGCCCCATTTCAGTCAAATCCTCCCTTCTGTATGGAAAATAATGAGAAGCTTTTAATTGTGTTTCTAATAGAAGGCGATGCTAAGAGCTTGGCAAGGGTGGGTGAAAGGCAGTTTTTTATGATTGTTTCATAGAAGTACAAATTGATTCGAACATTTTTTTAAAAATTACTTGATATGTAATCTTAATAATTATACCCTTAGTAATTCTTCCTTTAAAATCCTAAACATGGGAAATTTGTAAAACCACACCAAGAAACATTATTTTTAGCATTAACAAAATTAGGAGCAATCTAGGTATTCAAAAGAATATACTGGATAAGACATATTATCTAGTTACAATATCCTACAATTTTTATTTTTATAACAAAGAGGAAATAAAATATGCTTATAAGTGAAAAGAATAAGAAATATAAAATTGTAAAAGCAGTATGATTAAGTATACAAAAATTACAAATAGGAAAAAGTGATGAAAACATTTTCATTTAACTAGCAGTCCTAATTATTCAATGAAAATAGAACTTGTGCCTGAATTATTCTTAAATTTCCACTTTACTTTGTTTATGTAAGCTGCTCTAATCATTGTATTTCTGTTTTAAAGAAATGAAAATACTTTCCATTGACTTTGCTTTTGATATTTTGATAGGAGTTTTGGGAGAAATTAGAGAAATGAGTCTTCACAATGACTCAAAACCACACAATTTATGCATGTTTCCTTTGCACGTTATCCTTATTATTCTTAAGAGACTACTAATTCAAATTATTTTGGAATAGTCATATCATAAAAAATCATCAAATGTATTTCTTACAAAGCATTCCTGTTATTCACAAAGAAAAAAATGTAATGGTTAGAAATGTCCATGTTGTTATATGCTGTAAAATAGGGTAAGGCTTAACTCCACGTAGATGAATGCAGCAGATTGATAGAACATTTAGCTACCAAATTACCAAATCATAGTGCAATTTCAAAGGGACCGATTGAGTCAACGCAGACCTCAAGATCATGGAAGAGATTTCATGGAGGAAATATTTGTAAGAGAAAATAAGGAAGCAGCCACAAGTGGCTTGGAGAGGTGTGTAAGGCCGTGTGTGCTGTAGGTCTAACCCTTGCAGAGGGAAGAAGGAAGGGTGGGAGGTTGGGTCTGAAACGTGTCAGAATGCAGTGCAACCCCAAGGAAGTTCTGCAAGGTTGCTGGGAGTCCTAGACCAAAGATTCCCACTGAAGGAGCTCTTCCTAGCAAAGGAAAGCCTGCCTCGGTGTTCCTGCAGTTCCTGCAGTTCCTAACACACTTAACTTCTAACTCCAAATAGTCTCATCTAACCCAAAGACAAAACAATCTCCCTATTTAATTCCACACATGTAAATGATATAATTTGGGATAATTTATACCTTAAAAATAAAAGTTTTTTTCTGTTCAGCCATTAGGAGAATAGCCTCTGTACTTTATTAAGTCGAATTTTGAAGTGATAAAATTGATGACATTTGAAAGCTGAATTACATTATTAATGCAAAACAGCTATAACATTTTTATGATGGTCTGCTGGCCTAAAATAACTTATTTATTTTCAAGGGGTAGCTCCTGATTGTAAGATACTAATATCATTACAAATACATTCCATATACAACATGAAGAAAGAATTTCATTTTCCAAAAATCAAGTACATGGTTATGCCAACATCAGAACAAGATCAAATTTATCATTCCTGCTGACGGCTGCTCTTAGTTCCAAACTTTAGAATTTGAAAATTTTCCAAGATCTTGTGAATATTATATAACAAATTTTGGGGAGGAAGGATGTAAATGCTAAACTCACTAAAAACATTTCAAAGGCATTCCTTGAATAATGTCCAAAATTGGTTCATCTTGGATATCTGTTTTTTAATTATTCTTTTGAACAACCAGTGCAGTTTGTTAGCCAGCTACATATATTCAAAATGATGAGGTACATTAGTAATCTTCACTCAGGTACATGAATTTTTTTTTTAAATAAAATTAAATTTGTTGCCATAAAAAGCTGCTGTTTTCTCAGACTCAGAAAAATGAAATCCTCTGTTTATTTATAACATTTATAACAATCCAAGCCTTCAGGACTTTCCTCAACATATTTTAAATTGAGTCTGAAAGAGTCTACCTCAAAGACCACTCTTAGGTGGCTTAGTACCTTTATCTTTTTCTACTCAAGCTATCTGCATAGTTAAAGAAGACACATACCATTTCGTTCGCACATTTGACACCTCTCTTATGGGCAAATTCATTCTCTGAATGAAGTGGAACTGCAATGGGTGTCTGTAACACTTGATCATTCAAAAGGAGACAGAACATACACTCCCTGTTCAACATACATTAGGTCACTGGCATTTTTGTGTAATGATTTCATAAAAACATAACCCTATGCATGACTGAAAATAAATTTCTTAAAGCCCTACTCCCCCCCAAAATTCAAGGAAGTACTGCAAAAGGTTCAAATACCTCATTGTTTCTCTGATGTGAGAAACTGAAAGTGTAAATAAGGACTAAAATGTAGTATATTGGGAAAGGAAAGAAAGTGTTCAAATGGGAAGGGGAACAGGGGAGGCAAGGGGGGACAGAGGGACAAGAAAAAAAGAACAGAAGGAAAAAGTGGAAGCAAAGCTTTTGTAAATAAGGAGGGAGGAGGGGTTGAAGGGAGGGGAGGGGAATGGGAAAAAAGAAGCAGCAAGATGTATCATGTACGGGTTCAAATTCCCTACGATGAATGTTATCATTACATATATCTAGAATGTATCATTAAAATAAAATTTTTAAAAAGTTTAAAGTAATGCTTTTTCTTTTGTCAGTCGAAATTATTTAAAGATACTCAAATTCAAAATCAAAAAGAACATTTGGGTTTGAAAGAACCAAAGACGCTATTTTAAATTGGATACAAATTTAGATGTATGTGACAAAGATCCAAATTAGTACTGGCAAGAAAGAAGTTAAGTCTTCTCTCACGCAGCACTGCAGAAGTAGACAAACACCACTAACAGGGGGACCCCCCTGCTCTCTGCATCACCCAGGGACCCAGGATGTACTGTATTCCTGTCTTCACGGGTGTCGATACCCGCCCGCTTGATCCCAGATTGTGCATCGCCTCCTCCCTGCATCAAGAACACCTTAGGACGAGGTATTGTACAGATGATTTCTTAGACCCCACACCTAGATTGCCACACCTAGATGCAAAGGAGCCTAGGAGTGGTAATGTTTATTCTGAATAGTCATTGCCTTCCTAAGCTTTAATTATTATGGAGAAAGGGCACAAGAGGTTTTAGAAGATAATTTAAATCCCAGAAGTCATTTTAATCCTAAAATAGAAAACAAACAAAAATTGATCTCTTTGAAGAAAGACCGTGGTAAAAGGCTGGAAGCCTCACTCCCCTGCCCACCCGTGGTCTCTTCCCCTAAGGGGCTCCTCTAACAACTAGCACTCTGAAAAATACATTTAGAACCCGGAGGTGGAAACTTAAAATGTGTAAAAGGTCAGACAGGTGAAGTAAATAAATGCAGCAAGTGGAGTGGGACCTGTGACTGGCAGCAGGCACTTTAAAGAGAACATTTCCCCTGAGACCTGATGGGTCTACTGTGCTCTGTTGCCATATGTACTGCTGCTCTGCAGAACTCTCGGTCTTGAGTTATTAGAACCTTCCAATTTTTCAAAACAAGCCAGAAGTCTATTTCCAATGCTTTTTTTTTTTTTTTCAACTTTGTTACTAGTTAAAACATCTTGCAACATTGCAAAGGCCAAGAACACGTCTACAGGCCAGATTTACACAAGGGCCCCTCAGTACAATCTATAATCTTCTACACTGTTATTTCATTTTCTAGACAAGAATCAGAGACCTAGAGTAGTGGAGTGACCAGTCCCTGTTACACAGCTAGCCACATCTGGTCATATTTTCTGTCTTTCTTTCAATACTCCTTATACTACACACACAAAAATGTCTCTGTAAAGTTGAGAGAAGCAAATAAATTCTTTAAAAGTAATCTAATTCTATGCCATGATTTAGTGTTTAGCTTTAAAATGAAATATGTGAACACAGATCAAGTGTGTGTTCTACGTCCCATTCCCTCTGAACCCCACAATGAGAGTAAAATCTGTTCTACTTTCTGCCCTTCGGACTTGGATTGGCCAGAGCCCTGGCTGCCTGATCAGTTACCCAGGAAACTGGGGTGGTCAAGGATCTCACTGACTACTGCCCAGTAGCCAGTCTTCCTCTTTCCACCATGACCCGTTCAGCCGCATACTCATATCAAATCAATGACCGATTCATTGAGCAACACTTTTTTAACTTTCATGTGTACGTTTTCCTGTATCCTATAAACTTATATGGATAAAATATTTTTGGCTGAAAACTTTCAATATGTGGGAATGGATAACGTATACCTTCTAAATGCCAGAGTAGAACTGAATTGTTCATGGATTAGTTATATGGTACTTGCACAAGCCATTTTATGATTATTTCTGTTCTTTGGAAGCTTCTTACAGGAGAATCTTATGGTGAGGTCTTTGAGCCAGACATGAACAAAATACCTCATACTTTATTTCTACCTTAATGGAAGGTCTTTTGAGTCCAAAAACTAGACAAAATATGGACTGTGCTTATTTTCTAATTTTGTCTTAGGACTTTGACTTTAATCAATGTTTCTGTCACTGTAGATTTTATTTTGGTTCGGTGGATATTAGGAAAATATTATCCTTAAAGTGTATTAAAAGAAAGACTGGAATTATAAACCCCTATAATAACTCCAAAAATATTAGATTAGTTTTCAAATTTGAATTTGCTTTAATTTAAAATCTCTACCTTGTTCTCTCTCTCTTCCCCCCCTCTTTCTCTCTCTCTCTCTTCCACTGAGGCTTTGTTGGCATCTGTGACCATAAAAGTTGGAAAAGTAGGGCCTACAGGGAGATCACCTTGGAAAATAACAGTTAAAGAGTGGTTTGGCTGAAAAAAGAGTCAGAAATGCTGGACTCCTTATTTTCCATGCACTTTGAACAACCTGTGAAAAGCGGTAAGCAGGCAAGGAAAAGTCACCACATCTCTGTTACACTACGGGAATATGAAAATATATGATCAGCTCCCAGATAACCTTGCAGAGTGTCTTTTGGAAATACCCTCCTGTTTTTATGGAAAACACACTCATATTACAGCCAGAATCTCGAAGGGACGTGGTGACCAGGGCCAGACCCTTCAGGATTGAGGATTCAGGTTACTTCACCTAAACCAGCAGAAGTGCTACCTGAGAGGAGCTAGAATGGGTAATATGGAAAGGAAATCATTAATATTAAAGTG
Source organism: Hystrix cristata (assembly GCA_004026905.1). NCBI lineage: Eukaryota > Metazoa > Chordata > Mammalia > Rodentia > Hystricidae > Hystrix > Hystrix cristata. The sequence goes on along the minus strand of PVJO010003876.1, from coordinate 24,149 downwards.
ACTCCATGTATTAGTCACATTTCCGTTGCTGAAACAAAATATGCAACATCCTCAACTTAAAAGCGCAGCGGTTTATTTGGCTCACAGTTTCCAGTGGGTTTAGTCCAAGGCTGGCCAGCTCCAAGGCAGAAACGACACGATGGAAGGGCCTGGTGGCGGACAGATGCTCACCTCCTGGCAGCCAAGAGGCAGAGGAGGAGCTGGGAACAAGAAATATACCCTTCCAGGTCACACACCTAATGGTCCACCTCCAACGAGGTTCCACCTGCTAACAGCACATCCAGCTCCTGAACTCATCACTGGCTGAATCTGCTGGCGACTCTAGCACCCCGTGAGCCAATCACTTTTCAGACATATGGGATTTGGGGAAGATATTTTAGATCTAAACCATAATACACTCTGAGACTAATATCGATGGTAAAGATTGAGGTTCATACCATTAATCTTCCTCTTTGAAGTGTATCCAAGAAAGGATACCAAACAGAACCATCAAAGAGCTATTTTTTCATGAGATATGTTTATAACACAAAACAAGTGCTAACACGAATGGTGCAGGGCACCTTGGCCCACGGAGTTTTGCCATCAAGATCAAGACTGATACAGACAAGAAAATTTGGGGTATGAGAGTTAGCTAGAATTTCCACAACTACCGGTACAGCTGTTTCTTTACAGTTTTCGATGGTATAAATAAAGGAAACAACTTCGTGTGGACTTTTATATCTTTTTATTAAGCTTACAAAGTGTGATCAAAACATAACAATGAAGGTCCAAATTTCTTGAAAAAAATTTATTATAGTAAAAAACACATTGCCATTAACATACACACACACACACACACACACACACACACAATAGTCCCCTTCGCTGTGAACACATTTGTCCCATCATTCTTGCCACTCTCCTCTTTTGTGAGTATTTTAAATTGTGCTGTTGTGGTTGCCTCCATATCCTGAACCAACGCAAAATGTTTACTTTTCATGGTCATTTTCACTTTGAGGAAGAGACAGAAGTTGCACAGTGCAGAGATGGTAAATAAGGATGAGGACACACTTTGGCGTTTTTATTGGACAGAAGTCACTGTAAATGTTTTGAATGGATCAGTACATTGAAGCAGTCACAAAAAGTCACAAAAGATGACTTCCAGAACTGCTTCAGAAAGGGGCAAAAACTATGGCAGAAGTGTGTTCAAAGAAAGAGGGAGTATTTGTGCAATGTGCCTTTTACTGTCACAAATGCTTAAATTTTTTAGATTCACAGTATTTTTAACACACCTCATAATTCAGATGTAAGAAAATGCACAGATTTTGAGTGTAATTTTTTTTTTTTTTTTTTTTTTTTTTTTTGGTGCTGAGGATCGAACTCAGGGCCTTGTGCTTACTAGGCAAGCACTCTACTGCTGGAGCTAAATCCCAGCCCCTTGAGTGTAAATTTTAATGAATTTTGACAAACATACACAACCATGTAACCACATTCAAAAGACATAGAACATTGTCTTGTACGACTTTCCAAGCTATCTTCATCCTTTAGAAGTAACCATGTTCAGATTTTTCTTACTGTAAACGAAAGCTTCTTTCACATAAATTTAATTACACAACACATTTTCTTTTAGGCCTGCAAGTACTCCAGGGCTTCTGTGTCCAATTAATCAGGTTAGACCTGCCCAGAGCAGTTCGTTCTCTCCTAACCTGCTGCTACTTCAACATGCGTAGACACAAAGGCCAATGAATAAGAATGAATATCTTGCTCCTATGCACTTAATACACCAACATATCTTTGTTATCGGAAAAGAAATTCTCAGGGCATTCGATACATTGAAGATTGACATTTCAGAAAGCAAAGAAGATATATGACTGCAACGCAAGTTGTACACATAAACTCTAAATGAGCTGCCTGGGTCTAAGCCGGGCTCTGTCACTTGGGTGACAGCAAGTTACTCCTTTCTTTGTCTGTCTTCTCATTTATAAAATGGTAAGTGCTACAGAAGCACCCTCATGGAGTTGCCTGAAGATTAGATCAGCTGATGGATACAAAGAATTTACTATGCAGAATATTTAGTACACTTTAGTTATTAGTACAGATACAATTAATGTGTGGATTTCAACATATCACAAGGCATATTTTACCTTTGTCTTACATGGAATTCGCTGTATTGTAGGACATAAAAATAGCTAAAGATTTAAGAGAAAAGAGCAAAAAGTTTATCTGTTTTGATTTTCATTAGTTATCTCATTTTATTGTTAAAAAATAGAAAAATATAAATATAAATATGCTTAGAATTTCTACTACCCCCTGGACCAATACATATCGAGATACCAGATAGATTTTGACCCAGCAGTGTGTCTCTTTCCAGCTTTCTAAAGCCTGTCACCAATCATTCATTTGGGCCCCAGCCAGATGATCTTCCCAGTATCTCACTTCACCTTGCATTGTCCTTTCCTAAACAAGGTTATGCTGTTTCATTAGTTTTTTCTCTTCTTTTTATATCTTATCTTATTCTTTTTTTCATTAGGTATAAAATATAATTTTTGAAATCAATGTCCTAACATAATGATGCCAGCAGAATTTAGTCACAAAACTGACATTTTAGTTATTCTAATAGCTAAAAATAAAAAAAAAATTGAAAGCAATTGTTAAGATGTGCAGTACCTCCTAGCAGGTAAGTAGTTACAAAACAAAATTTGGGTAGTTGCATCATCCTTGCAAAAATGTTCCATACCTTATGTTGTCCATTCCTTCTGAATAATTGTACCCTCTAACTAATAAAAATATTTTTCTTAAAAAATGTTTTATCTGCTCCTGCAAAATACAGGCAAGATCAAATTTGGTGACATTTATTTTCTCATTTTTTTCTTCATCACATGTTTTCTATTTAAATATGTTAAAAGCCTTGAATAAATATGTTCCTCCTCAAGATTAAGATTTTTATCCTTGCATTAAATACAATTTTTCTAACGTTTTAACCATGTGAGTGCAAGTCAACCAATTCCTCAGTCAGTACTCACCAATCCTCTGAGAAGGTGGGTTTATGGTGGTTTCATTTATCAGTATTAACTTTTATCTGCTCCCAGGAAAGAATTTCCTACTTCTGATTTTTTTCTAGCTCCATGTTCTAAACCTCTTATTCCTATTTCCATTGCCATATTCTACTTTATTCAGCTGGCTTAAAACATCACAGTCCCTTTTTGCACATCCAACATTGTCTTCTCATTTCTGTAATATGCACTTTTTTCTTTTAATAAAATCTTGGCCTGCTTAACTGTATTCCTGAAACATCAAGCCAGAAGTTCTTGTTATTTTTTCCAGTTATTTCTTCCAAAATATATCACTTATTACTTTACTCTTGAAGCTTACATCATCCTCTTTCATCTCAAGCAAGGAATGACTGCAAATATGCCTCTTGGAGTAGTTCTTAGTCATTTGATAATCAAAATTCCCATAGCATAACCCCTGGCCGCTCGTAATGATTTATCTTTTAAATCTTTTCCTGCAACAAAATACTGCTGAAACAATTGTGCAGTGTCTTTATTTCATGGGGGTTCTAATAGATTTTCTCCTCACATCGGCCTTCCTGATCTTTGCTTAGGATTTAGAAGGTACAAAGAAGGACTTGGAAGCAAATTAGCCCCCATATTCTGTCTATCCCAATAATAGATAAACCTTCAGTAGCACTCTTGATCACGCTTGACCTTTGTTCTCTTTTTTTCAAGCATTAACTCCCCTTCTCCTGGGTCGTTTTAGTTGATGAAAAGCATCCCTTCGCTAATGCCACCATGAGCCATCCTTTTTATTTCAGTTCCTTTGACATTTACCTCTAAAACATGGAACGCGCAGCTGCACATTTGCTGTAACAATATTGATAGATCATTTTGGCTTGTCAGTAAAAGGGCTAGCCCTTCTTTTGTTCTCGCTTTCATACGGTTTGTACAAATGCCGGGGCTATAACTTACCAAATAAATACTTCAGACATTATATTAAATTGGTCCTTTATTCAGCATTTGTCAAGCACCTACTCAGCGTCACCGACTGTGCTAGCTCTTATATACAGAGAGATCAATCAAGCGGTCCCATCTCTCAACAATTAGTAGCCAAGAAAATAGGTAGTTACAACAACAGAATACAAAATTACAGGAGGGTATGGAATTAAAAAGAAGAGACCATAAATCAGTGTAAAAAGAGGGTAGAAGAAAGAGAGAGTGGAAAGACAAGGATCAGTAGAATTTGACTGGATGGAAGAGAAGGACAAAGTCCTCCAGCCAGAAAACAAAGTGAAGAAATAGCTACTGAGGCTTGCTGGGATAGTTGAGGTGATGCACATGGTTTCACATGGAGGTAGAGAAGATCTGGGGCAAGTGGTGACAGACAAAGCTAAGAAGATGGTGCGGGACCTTAGATCGCCTCTTGAGGACTTTGCCCTTGTCCAGCACCACCGTTTGTCTGTGACTGTAGCTATTAGCTTTATGACTAGTGCCCAGGAAAGTGATGGCAGTTTTTGTCTGCTCATCAGGTTTCTGCTTTCCAATATTTGAAATTCCTGTGATTTCAGTCTGTATCCCTAATTTCACATCCACCTCTTGGAATTACCCAAAACACCACTGCCAGAGTAACGATATTGTTGTATATTCTATTTCACACCTCTTGCTTAAAATATTCAGTGTTTGGTTACTCAATGAAAATAAAGTTCAATTAATCTACTCTTTACTTCCTGAACAATTGTAGCAGTTACTTTATAACTTCCCTGAATTATTCACAAGGAAGAAAGAACCTGATATTTTAGCTCTGTTTATAAAAATAAACATTTGAGTATTAGGAACTTAAAAAATTTACTTAAGTACATCAAGACTGGAATCTAAATTCCTGATATCAGTTCAGCTCATTTAAACTGCACTAGATCTAAACTTCTTTTCCTTGAAGAGATTAAAGGATAGGCTTTTAAGAAATATGTTAAGGATTGTCTTTAATACTATCACCTATTCTGGAAGGAAAGATAATGAAAAATAATTTGATGTTAGTAAAATAATTAAGTGATTTCTAATTTTATAATTCAGAGATATAAAAATTTCACTTTTTTTTCTTTTGTTTTGTTTTGTTTTGTTTTGTTTTTTTGGTGCTGGGGATCCAACTCAAGACCTTGTGCTTGCCAGGCAAGTGCTCTGACACTGAGCCAAATCCCCAGCCCCAAGACTTCCCTTTTTCAAATGGATGAGGGAACAAGAGATGGAGGCAGAGGGGAGAAGGAGAGGAAAAAGGGACAGAAAAGAAAAGAATTGAAGGGAAAAAAATGACGAAAATAGACCTTTTGCAAATGGGAAGGCGACCAAGCGTTGGAAGAAGCCAGGAAGGAGGGGGAGGTTAGGAGATGAGAAACTGAAAAGCAGAAAAGATAATTATGATGTCTTATGTACCTGTACCAACACCCTACAATAATTGCGATTATTATGTACTCCAAACACATATTAATAAAAAAAAGTATATACGGTGTTTTAAAAAAAGAAAATAAGCTTCGTCTTCCAAGGCCAGAGGAAAGGAGGTGAGCATGAATAAAGACAGAAATGTGATTTTTAAAAAAGACTTCACTTAAAGGGATAGAAAATGAAGAGGCAGTTTAGATGGTCTAGGTTGATTTGACCTTTTCTGGGTTAGCTTGCTAAAATTTAATTTATTCGAAGCCATTCTACCACATGGCAAATCTACCCAAAAATAAACACCTGGGGGAAAATGTCGACAGGAAACTTCATGGTAACAAATTTGAGAACAGTTTTAGGGTCTATCAATATAAAGAAGACTATACACTGTATTTAAGAAAAAGATCAGCCATTAACAAATAAAGCAGAAAGCATTTGAGAAACAGCAGGCTTCTGAATTGTAAAACATGTGGTAAATTAGCATCCAGCTAAACCAAACCAAAAAATCCTTAGTAAAATGACTGAAGCGAAAAGACTATAGTGAAATTACAATCTTGAAAAGAATTTTCCAAAACTCATCAATGTTCAAAAACTGATTTCTTGGAAACAGATTTTCAGTGAGTTGTCCTGATTAAAGTTTGGGGAAATGCCTGGCCTCAGTTGCTTACACACATTATCAAGATTCAGAATTAAAAAAAAAAAAACAAAAAAACTAGGTTTGTGGATGAACCCTATTACTGATCTCTGATCCAATTCTTTCATGTAAGGCTTAAAAGAATTTTAACTAGCTTTGCTTTTTTCTCATGGACTTCTGTCAAGATTTGAAGCTGTGTGAAAGCTGGGACCAGATATACCACATCACATAACTCTGTTTCTCACACCTTCCATACTGTTTTGTCTGGTAGCTAGCACTGTTACCTATTTAGCAATTAAGTGAGTACAGGGCATCAACCCAATTACCTGACATTTGAGGGAGATGGTTAGAGGAATTCGCAAGAGACATTTCCTCCAAAAGATGGTCCAATAGTTTTGCCTTCTACATGAAAGACTATGTTACAACTAAATTGAGCTCATTCTGGAGCTCAACGAGTTTACGTGCTTTATTCTGATGCCATTCAACTGGACAAAAGTCCCTCCCATTACTTCAGTGGGAATTAGAAAATGAATTATATACTGTCCCTCCAAATCCTGTCAATTTTGGGATGGTTTTGATGTAAAATAAGCTTTGCATTAGAAGAGATTTCTTTTATTGATAATGCTTACTTTTAGCAAGAATTCAACTTATTTTAACTACTTGTTCTGTTTTGCAATCATACTAAGCAGAGCCAGAAACCAGAGTTTCTGAAGCTACAAGCCAAGGCTTCTGGCTATTTTATTATTTTAGAAATGCCTCCAGACAAATACAAAGACCTTAAAATGACCGGCCTTCTTCTCTGGCCTGCAAGAAGGAAGGTCTTGCCATACCTGGTGTCTAAGATTCCAGTCCTACGCCAGAGGTTCTGGACTACCCTGAAGTTGCCTCCTATATGTCTCTTTGGTTCCACCGTGGAAATTTCTAGTTTGCTCCAGGTTTGCGCTATTTTCTGAAACTTGTTTATTAGCTTGTTATTAAAAACTCTTGTAAAATCTAATTAATGCCCATTATGCTGAGAATTCCTTATATGTTACCATATGCTATCACAGCATTTTATGAGTTATATTGTAGCACCACATACATCTGACCTCCCCACTGATTCTGAACAATTTTTCTCCCTTGTCCGCAAACACACATTTGTCCCTTGCGTGCTTTCCCATTATGAAGATCTACTTTTCATAGATTTGAAATGACTAGATTCCCAAATCCCTAAAAGGGAGTCTAATAAAATACTAAGCCTACTAAAACATGAGTTTAAGGAGATTCTCTGTCATGCTCATCATCACACCCTTGTTCATAGAACAGAGACAGGCAAGAGTCACCATCAGTCTCAATAAATTTGTAGAACAAAAAAAATTATTAATATGCAATATAATAAAAGGAACCACATTATGTGGCTCTTTTAGATATCTACAAATCACAGATTGACATTCCTTTCAAACCTTTAAGAGTACACTATCTAAGATTTTTATAAAACAGTCATTTTTAAATTTTTCAATCACTAATTTTTTTACTCATGGAGTTTCACAGAAAACATTGTATTTGACTACACAAACAATTGTCATTCTCTAAGCTCTAAGATTTTGAGTTTTCTTCTGCCAAGCTGACTGCCACTCTCACTTGGAAACTCAAGAGCAGCTGCGGCTAAATTGGGCGCAATAAAAGTATTCTGGGCTGGCTTACGGTTAAGAATCCTGCGGGGAGACTTGAAGAGTGAGGCCACACCACCCTCTAGAAGTTTCCTTGTGCTCTGAGTGGTTCAAACTGTTTCCTGACATGGGATGTCCCGAGACTCTGATCTATGTGGTGCTCAGGAGCTCTGTGGGAAAGAACTTAAACCTGACCAGCAATTAGAGTTCAGATATGTGCAGATTGTATGAGCTGGGGGTGCCTCAGAGAGCCCAGACTAGAGGAGGGGACAGTAGAGCACCGAAAGAAAAACCACACAAGTGCTGGCAAAGGCTGCCAGAGTGGATAAAGTGAGAATGACAGGAAGCCCGTTTTCAGGAACCATGTCCACCACCAGGACTGAGCCTGGATAGGAAACTTGGTGGAGGAAACCAGAGTCCAGGGCTCCAACAGTAACCAGGCAGTGAAGATGCCAGGGGATCACTGGGGGAAAGGCTTCGTGGACAAGAGCAGAAAGCCTCAGATGGAGAGAGGGTCACTCTGAGTATGCGCAGGACTCCCCTGCATTTCCCCCTGGTGGGAACTCAATAACGAAAGACCAACTTTCCAACCACTGCTCAGAGCTTTGATCTCCACCCCTACTCCCAACCCAGTACAGAACATGCAAGTTGCATGAATAAGAAGCAGTACACTGAAAAATACGAAGTCATGACTTTAACTCATTTATGGTGGGTTATTAAATTTTTAATTGATGTATAATAATTTTAGATCTTTATGAAGTGGTGTGATCTTTTGACACACATATTGAAAGCAAAAGAACGAACTTCTAAAAACTCAAGTCTTGTCACCAATTCACCTCCTAGTTGAACTGTATCCTCATATGAAAAGAAAAGCAACACATGTTTGAAAGTCTGTATGTCTTTACACTTGTGAGGGAAAATAAAGGATGCAGATGTCTTAAATAAGATTGGAACAAGAAGTGTGGTATAACTTGAGCTATGCCAAGAAGGTATACTTAGCTCTTAGAGAATAAAACATGTAACACTGTTCAGCATGAGTGTTTTAAAGAGAACTCCTTGATGGGAGTGGTGTCTGCTGTCTAATATCTGAGAACTAATGTGTCCAAGTCCTGCGACGGCAGAGAGGGCAGATTCCAGAGGCAAGAGGCCCAAGGCAATAAGGACAAGAAATCTGAAACAATAACAACCACTTACTACTGGCTGGGTATGTCTCGAATTCTTTGTATATTCTCATTTATTCATGTAATCCTAATAATAATCGTTGCATTAGGGATTATTGTTATAGCCTGCATTTTATGAAGGAACTGAGGCAGAGAAAGGCTGAATAATTTGCCTAAAGTCACACAAGTAGGAAATAGCAGCATTGAGATCCAAATCCAGGTAATCAGGCTTCCTCATTTGTGTTTCTAACCCTAGGCCCTCACACCTCTGAGACGACACTTTCCCTAGCAGTTACTCTGCCCCCAATTTTCTTGTAAGCACCTTGCATGAGTTAGCACCTTTGAAGTTGAACGTGAAGATAAGGACAACAGAAGATAAATTTTACCTAAGTCTTCCTCTGTTCTAGGGAAAATTAATAAAAATAATTGGGATTAGCTAATCTTTACTATTGCACAATGCAACTTGATAAGGAAATAAACTAGTATAAGACCATGATGTTTTAATGGAATCTAATGTTGAAAACAACAAGTAGAGTTGCATTATTAAATTAGAGAATACTATACAGCAATGGAAGTGTATGAAAAAGAAGAGTTCAATGTATCAACATGGGCAGATCTCAAAAAAAAAGTATTGCTTAAAAAAAATCAACTTGCAGAATGGTACAGGGAGTGTGACATCATTTATGTAAAGTTTTAAAACACGCAAAGTAATTCTACACATTGCTTAGATGGGCAGAGATCTGTAGCAACATTCTAAAGACTGAGTGAGAATGTTAACCACTAGATTCTAAATGTTGACTGTTCTGTAGAAAAGGAAGGAAATGTGAATAGCGAGAAAACACAAAGGCTTCATCTGACTTCATAATGTTTCATTTACTAGATTGGGTGACAGGTTCATGACTCTTCTCTCTAAACCTTCACTTTCTTATATGTCTAAAACTTTTTTAAATAAAGAAATCATTTAGTAGCCTCAGAATAGAAGGTAGTTGTATTAGTCTACTTTGCATTACTGTAGTGAAATACTTGATACTGAGAAAGTTGATAAAGAAAAGAGGTTTATTTTGGCTCACAGGTGTGGGCCAAGGTCAAAGGCCACATCTGGTAATAGCCTCTTGTTGGCAGAATCTTGAAGTTACACAAGGATTCACAGAGTGAGAAAAATATACATATACATCTCTCTCTCTCTCTCTCTCTCTCTCTCTCTCTCTTCCCCCTCCTCCCAGTCTCTTTCTCTTCCAAAAGCCACTAGTATTTGGTAAGAGAGTCTTTACATGATATTTTATCTGATCCTACTCTACTTCCAAAGGCCCCACATCTAAACAGCATAATCAGAATACGTTTCTGCCGTCTTGATACCTCGCAAAGAGGATTAAATTTTAATATATGAAGCCATGGAGAACACACTTAAATTCTGTCCAATTTGTAGCAATATTCAAAGGTGAGACTGCTGGATCATGTGATAGTTCTATTTTTCAACTTTTTGAGAAACATCATTTTGTTTTCCACAACAACTACACCACTGTACATTCCAAGCAAAGTGTACAAGGGTTTTGCTTGCTCCATAACCTCACCAACACTTGTTACTTTTTTTTAATAATTGCTATCCTGACAAATGAGAGGCGATATCTCATTGGGGTTTTGATTTGCATTTTTTGATGATTAGTGATGTTGAGAACATTTTCATATACCTTTTGGCCATTTATATGTCCTCTTTGTAAAAATGTCTATTCAACTGATTTGTTCATTTTAATCAATATATTAATGTATTGTCTACTGAGTTGTAAATATTCTTTATATATTTTGGATATTAATCCTTTATCAAATATATGGTTTATAAATATATTCTTCCATTCTGTATGTTGTCTTTTTGTTTTCTGTGAAGAAGGTTTTTAGAGATGTAATGCCACTTCTATTTTTGTTGTTTTAGTGCCATATACAAGAACTCATTATCTAGACAAATGTCATATTTCCTCCTCTGTTTTCTTCCAGGAGTTTTATAAATTCAGATCTTACATTTATATCTTTAATCATTTCTGTTGATTTTGTGTATGATATAATGAAAAAGGGTTCAATTTCATTCTTTTGCTTGTGGGTATCCATTTATTCCTATGCTATTTGTTTAAAAAATGATCTTTTCTGCTTTGTTTATTCTTTTTTTCTTTTCTTTCTTTATTTCTTTTTATGGGGAGGTGCTGGGGATTGAACTCAGGGCCTTGTTCTTGCTAGGCAAGTGCTCTACCACTAAGCTAAATTCCCAACCCCTGCTTTGTTTATTCTTAACACCAATTTTGAAGATGAGTTGGCCATATAAAGGTAGGTTTAACTCTGAGCTTTGTACTGTGTTTCATTGGTCTGAATGTCTGTCTTTATGTTAGTGCCCTACAGTTTTAATTACTGTACATTTGTAATATTTGAAATCAGGAAATGTGAGGCCTCTAGCTGTGTTCTTGCTCGAGATTACTGTGACTATTTATGGTCTCTCATACTGCATCTAAATTTTAGAGTTATTTTTTCTATTTCTGTAAAAAAAAAATGCCAATGGGATTTTACTGGAGATTCTATTCACTCTACAAATTGTCTTGTATATTCTGATATTTTAACTGTATTAAGTCTTCCAGTCCATAAACACAAACATCTCTCCATTTATTTGTGTATTCTTTAATTTCGTTATCAATGCTTTTTTGTTTTGTTTTGTTTTGGTGCCAGGGGTCACACTCAGAGCTTTGCTCTTGCTAGCCAAGCACACTAATTGTTTCATACTTTTTAATGCACAGGTCATTCACCTCCTTGGTTATATTTATTCCTAATTATTTTATTCCTTTCAGTGCTATAGAAAATAGGAATATTTTCTTAACATTCTTTTTGCACAGTTCATTGTTAGTGTATAAAAATGTGCCCAATTTTTGTATGGCACATTTGTATCCTTCAACATTGTTAAATTTGTTGTCACTTCCAGTAAGTTTTTTTTCTGGAGACTTTTACCTACATATGCAATCATGTCACTTGAAAACAGAGATTACTAGACTTTCCTTTCCAGATTGGATTCTTTTTATTTCTTTTTCTTGCCTAATCACTCTGGCTAGGATTTATAGTACTGTATTAATGAGAAGTTGTAAGACTGAGCACTACTGTTTTGTTCTAGATCTTAGAAGAAAATCTTTCCATTTTCCACCTTGAGTGTAATGCTATTGGGGATTTATTATATATGGCTTTTGTTAAGTTGAAACAAATTCTTTTTCTAGATAGTTTGTTGGGAATTGTTATCATATAAAGGTATTAGATTTTTGTCTCCTTTTTAAGCATTACAGAGATTACAATGTGAGTCTTTACCTTTCCTTCTTTTAATGTGGTATATTAATTTTCATTAGCATATATTGAACTGCTCTCATATCCCAGGAAGAAATAATATTTGGCCATGTATATAATACCCTTAATGTGCTGTTGAATTTAATTTGCTAGTGATTTGGAGAGAGTTTTTACATCTATTTTCATTGGGAATACTGGCCTCTGGTTTTTATGTAGCATCTTTGTCTGGGTTTAGTATCAAAGTAATGCTGGCCTCATAAAACTAGCTCGAATTTATTCCTCTTTGTTGACTGTTTGGAGAGTTTAAGGATTATTGTTAGTTCTTTAACTGTTTAGTAAAACTTGTCAGTGATGTCATTTAGTTTTAGGATTTTTTTGGTGGTGATTATGCAAATTGCTTCTCTGTGTCTTGTTTTTCTTATGTATATACTAGAAAAAAATAGTACCTATATTATAGGATTGATTAAATGCAATAATGCATTTAAAGCTCCTAGAATAGCGAATGGCTAATTCTGAGCACTCATTAAATGTCTGTCTCAGTATTAGTGCACTGGGTTAAGAATAGACATACATTGCTGTCAGATGTCCAAAAATGTACCATTCAAGAAGAGAAATTCGTCATTTGTTTGTTAACTTAATATTTGTTATCTGGGAATTTTTCTCATAGATAAACCTGCTCATGCACAAGGCATATATGATATTGGTAACTGCAGCACTGTTTGGTAACAACACAAGCACACTTATATGCATTACTGTGTAAGTACCAAAGAAAGATTATGTCATTATATATAAAAAGTCTAAGGAAGGCTTCAGTGTTCTTACATAGAAGAGCTTTAAGATATATCATGATGTGTAAAGAGTTGGGGGAGGGAGGTAAGTTTTCTGTCTGGTACATCAGAAGCTGGAAATTACCACTCTGTCCTAACAAGTAAAGAGCTAAACAAACCGAAAAACCACAACCCTTCCCAGATTTGTCAAAGTTATAGAGTCAGGAAAAATCAAGAGCCCCAGCATAAGAGTCAAAGGAGAATGAGAAGAAGCATGGCTTCTCAAATAGAAACAAGCACAAGCATCCATGGGAATCAATGGTGGGGTAAAGAAACCTGAACTGTATCTCGTGACATTTGCCATGAAAAAAGATAATAACTCCAAAAGGACCCAGTCACCAGGGACCACACTCTATTGTGAATTTTTCTCCTAGAATGTCAACAAGATTCTCACAGTAGATACCACAGGAAAATCCCCTTGTGCTTTTAGCAAGGAGAGGGTCAATGGAACTATTTTTAAATAAACCAGAGCATTCTGTTCTTTAAAAGAGCTTCCCTGGGGAGAAACTACCTACCAGATTCTCACCTGCCAGGGTTTTTCCAGAATCTAACTGACCTGGGGAAGGGAAATACCCAATTCAAGCCTGTTCTAGCCATCTTGCCCTACCACTGAAACTGGAAAGACTAAGAAGACTTATGAAGTTCAGAATCCAGAAGTGCAGGCTCTCTAAAGACTGAGACCTACTCATAGGACTGCAAACCACTTCCCCTACCCAATACAGCCTAGCACAACATTGCTGTATACCAGAGCACCTTTTATTTGTACATCACATCTGGCTACTTAAAAAAATAATTTACATGACATACCAAAAGGCAAAAATCAGTTTGAAGAAACAAAGAAATCATAATGATCAGACTCAGACAAGATATGGATGTGAGAACTATCAGACCAGGACTAAAAAACAACTATTATTAAGACACTAAGAGCTCTAATGGATAGAGAAGTAGACCACATGCAAGTCCAGTATTGCAACATAAACAGAAGGATGAAAATCCTAAGAAAGAATCAAAAATAAATGCTAAGGATCAAAAATACTGAACAGAAATGAAGAATTCTTTTGGTGAGCTTATTTATATAAAGGATACAGCTGAGAAAAGAATCACAGCAGCCTTCTTTGGAGGATACAGCAACAAGGTTCCATCTTGGAAGGAGAGAACAACGCTCTCCACACACTGATGCGACCAGTGCCTTGATCTTGGACTACCCAGCGTCCAGGACCACGAGGAATACATTTCCGTCGTTTACAAAGTACCCAGTCTGTGGTATTTTGTATAGTGACACAAACAAAGACATTACTCATGATCGAATAAATTCTACGACACCAGTGTTTAGAGACACTAGATTACGACATGAGCATCTGTCTGAGACAAGTTAATTATTCCTACCAAGAAGAGCTTTCTTATCTCCTTTCATTCCATTGATATTCTCCAGTTTTTATATTCCACTTTCTAACCTCTCCCTCTTCTGCTCTGGATTTAGTATTTTTCTTACTGTCTTGCTTTTCCATGGCAACCTGTTCCTTGTACTCGTAGCATGCCTGAGACATACAGGCTGTATTCGGGGCTGGATCCCTAGTTATCTGCACCAAAGATTCTTATCTTGTAAATCCCATTTGACCAAAACGAGCAAAAATCACGAACTCTGATTTTAACTTTTTACATTATGTTCATAGATGTTCATATTGTGTTTACAAGTCTCTAAACAACTCTTAAACCATAAACATTTTTATATTAAAAGCCAAAACCTCAAAGATCTTTCGGTCAACACCAATGCCATCTAATTCACCATTTTAAGTTCACTGTGTTCTTTTTCTATCTTCATTAGTTATTTATGACTCCCACTAGCTGGAAACCTACCCCCAAGACTAAGAACATTAGGGAAAGCTGTTACTTTCATGTTATGCTTAGCTCTGTAATGAACAGAATTCTATTTCCGAAATTGGTAAAATAATTAATTTAAAGGTACAAATATTGCAGATGAAATAGACCAAAGCCTAAAAGAAAAGCCAAATCAACCCATTATCATTTACTAAAACCTGTTAGTATATCCAGGGGGTAAAATAAGGCATAAAAAAGATTCATACCCATTAAGATTTTCCTGAGCCATGGTAGACAAGTTACCAGAAACAGTATTCACTATCTTATTCAATACAAGTTTTAATTCACTATTTCTAAGGTTTACAAAAAGTTTCTATTGAAATTCATGGGAAGAAAGTCAAATATAGTGGTAGATACTATAGATTTTGGAATCAAATTTATTAGCTGTGTGATTATATGAGAACACATTCACACAAAATGAAAATGATTTTCAGCTACATAGGATTGTTGCAAAGATTATTTGAAGAATATCTCCCATCATTAGCACAGAAGCAGCATGCAGTAGAATTTAAAAATTAACTATTAATGTTAATATTACTTTTCACAGTTCAAACTGATGATTATGTCCTCATTACTGGTGACATGTGAAATCTGAAAAGCATGGTCTGTAGCAGCTCATCTCTGTGGTAAACATGTATGCTCATTTGTGATTACCCAGCTCACTACAGATTACTTTAAGACCCAGTACCTAACTCTGTGTGCTCATCCGAATAACAGGCTATGTCTAGAGCCATGCGAAAATGAAGCAGCCCACCTCTCGAAAGTTTTCTTTTAAAAAATCAAATTTGTAATACACAATTCACTGGGAAAAAAATAGTGGTCATCTCTGACGTCATCATTAAGCCTTACTCCTTTCTGTATAGAAGACATTAGACCAGCCTCTCATGAATGTTGAAATGACAAAGTTGTAAAAATAAAAAATAATAATAATAAGGGCAAAATAAAAGAAGACAAAACTCATGCCAACGACGAGCACAAGTGAGAGAATGAGAACAAAAGATTAAATCAATTTAGAATGTTAAAACTGGGAAATAAAAGGGAAAGCAGCTCTGCTGAACATAATCCAGACCCATAAGTGGATTACAGGAAGGAAGAAAAAGATAAAGTCCTCAATCAAGCTCAAATCATGCTCTAGCCCTGGCCAGACCCTTATGGTCGGCTGATGTGTTTACAAGAAACGTACAAGTCTGCGTTAGTTCCTAATTAGGTTAGGATGGCTGCCAAAGAACGTAGTAGCATTTTTGAATGTAAGGTTATGGTTACAAATAGATATCAAAGTCTTGACACTTAAGTGGCCGTGACAATAGCTGCCAACTGAAGCTATATAAATTGGTCCCTCAAGGTTGAATCGGCAACTCGTGTTTCATTCTCTTAAGGGCCTTCTTGCAAAGAAACACGGCATCTAGAAAATGGTATAATGTCAACTCATTAAACTTGGTGACACTATTAACTTCATTTGGAACCAAGGCAAAAAAAGGACTTGATTTTAAAAGAACTGTGGCTTTTATTATGCTATTTACCTCTAGCACTCACCTGCTAGAATTTAGTGTCTTTTCACAGTGGTATCTTTCCAAATCTCTAAAGCCAATTCAGAAAGAAAAACAATTCCCTGCCTTTAAATAAATAATAGGCCACATTTTGTTCCACAAAAGCCATTCTGAGAAATCAAATAATTGACTCGATTCTCCAAATCAAATTAAATTGCTCTTTCAGTTTAATATGTTCTTGTTACTGGGCAGATAGATAATAAGCATAGACCGTTTGGAATCATCATCAGTGGCATAGTCCCCTGTGAACGGTGCAGATGGAATTCTTGCAGATCACAAATCTAAGACCAATATGTGTTGGAATCCAAAAAAATGTCAGCAAAAGGCTCAAAGAATCCATTTTTATATCACACTGCCAAGAAAAAACAGAGAAGTTCAAAGTGTCTGGACAGCAGAGAAATCCTCTTGAACCACTCTTGCCAATTAGCACGTTTATTTTGTGTGAAATATCGTTTTTCTAGCATTTATTTTCCCTATTTCAGTGTTTTGCCTTTAATGAGCCCTAAGAATATTTATTGAAAATGGCATTTATTGTTAATGAAAATTCCTCCTGCAGAATTTGGTGCTGGATCAAAAATAGCAAGTAATACGCAATGCACCATTACTCCCTTGGATATAAAATAATCATACCAGGGAGGCCAGTGAAGTATTATGTTTGTTTCACATGAGTACCTTGTCAACAACGTAAATACCTACTCTCATTTCTAAGGAACCCATCTACTTAGATGTGGCAGAGATCTGACCCACCTGTGCAAAGGGAATTTCTTTACACTCAATTCCATGGTTCTCAGGAAAAGATAAGGAGAATTATGCAATATTAGAGCTGGTAAAGGTGATTTATGATCACACTTGGCCCTAGAATAGTGGCCGTTTGCTCCCAACAGACATTTGGGTATGTTTACAGACATTTTCAGTTGTCACAACCTGGAGAAGGGGTGCTACTGGCACTCAGAGGGTGTGACAAAGAAAGCTGCTGCACATTCTGTAGTGCACAGTACAACACTACCATCACCACCTGCCCCTCAAATCATGTGGTTCAAAATGTTAATAGCTAAGAAAACAACATCCCTGAGACACTGTTAGAAACATTCAGGAGCTATACTTCCTCAGTGTACAGGAATCTAGTGGTTTCACCTTTGTTTTTGTCAGCAGCAGTATCCAAATCCTCAAATTATTAACTGCAACAACAAAACAGCGCAGATGTCAAGAGTGGCTTCCCTATGTGGTATGCTATCTTGAACATTGTACCTCCAGCTTTATCCTGCCCACAGCCTAATGAGGAAGAAACTGCAGATGGCCACCATTTTATAGTCCAGCAAACTGAGGCATAGGGAGGTTGTGACCCACCCCTTTCACAAAGCTACCAAGAGTGGGATGGAAACCTAGCCTTGACAAACTTTGAAAGTAAACAATCTATACTACCCCCCTCCAGATTAGCAACATAAATAGAAGCCTAAGGAGATAAAGGAAGAAAAGAGTGAGATAAGATTATTTTCTTTAAATGAGCTGCTGTAAGGTTAAATGTCACTTAGTTGGGCTTGACACCCCCAGAACCAGTGCTCAATTCTCAGAAAGAGCCCACTCTTTTTAAACACATACAATGACTGGTTGTGTATAGTGAATTAGTCCAACATCCATTTGGGTAGTTCTCCAAATCTCTCTAATTTCACTTAATGGTTAAAAAATCTATTTCTAAACTAATTCAGAAGTGACTTATATTGAAAAATAAATCTATTATTTTCCATGGAATCCTGAAGCAAGATGTTTGGCCTGACTGATGTTAAGTGGGAGGGGAGCAGCAGGCTAAGCATTCCTCTGATTACTTTGCTTTGTGTGAGAGATCTGATTAGAACTACTCTAAACTGGTTCTGGCATCATAACCCAACTTAGGCTAAACAAGACAGTAGGGTGGAACCCTAGAGCCACTAACATTTGAAAAACACACACGCACACACAACTGTAATTTGAAATGGAAACAGAGCTAATTGTTGCCATCTGTGACAGAGTACAGTACCCTTAGTCGTGGGTATGGGGGCAGAATTGAGGGAGTGTGGAAGCATACATAAGTTATGTGAAAAGAAAAGAGTCAAATGGAAGGGGATCTAGAGAAGGAGAAAGAGAGGAGGGAGGGGAAGAAAAAGGGATGAAAAAGAAAGATGTGTACATGTACAAACTTCACACAAGGAACATAAACATTATGTACTGCAAACATGTACTGATAAAACAATAAACTTTAAAAAATGGAAAAATGAGGGAAAATATTCTCCATAAAAGGGCAATAAATGGTAGTTTTAACCAACTTTGTAAGAGAATCAGACAAGATAAAGAGTAAATAGGACCATACTATAGCCTGGGCTTTGCCTTAATGAGTAATAAAAACACAGTGGTACTAATTTTTAGTGTTACATAAGCGTAATAAAAATAAAAGGGCTCATAAGATTGAAATCATATGAGAGAAGCATTTCTGGGCTATGTGGATTTGTTTGACTCCAAATGGATTTTCATCATTCTGTGATTATTCTACCAAAGTCCTGTTGCTACCATTCTCCTCGTACATTCCTCTATTACAGCCTTAATCTCGCAGTAGTCCACTGGTACACTAATCTGTTAGTCTTCTTCAACACAGTGTGAATTCCTTGAGAGCAGGGACTAGGCTAAGTTCATATTTTTTTCCACAGGACATAACGTGGCATTTAGCACACAACTGTTGCCTAAAAGAATATTGTCGAATGAAACAATGTCATCTTGGGAGATTCTAGGGAAAATAAAAAAGTCCATTACTATTACATATTTTTATTAGTGACTTAATGAGAGTATAGAAGACTTAGTAATATTTTTAAATGGCATAGGATAGAAGCGTTAGCTACATATCTTAGATAACAGAAAAAGAATTTTTAAATATTTAAGTTCTACATCTTTGACTATTGGGCCAAAACTACAGAGATGCATTTCAGCAGAGATAAATGTAAAATACTGCACTCGGGATCAAACACGCAGTTGCACAAACACAAGCCAATTTTCTTTGGTTTAGCAGCACTTTGCGTGATAAAGCTTTGTGGATTTCTCTGACCGAAATTTTAACATTAGCCAACTGCATAATTTGGCTTCTAGAAAAGCTAGTGTGATCTTAGACTGCTTCTGCTGTAGTGACTTACTGATTATATACATCCTGTCTACTTAGAAAATAGTAGTGACCTAACACAGAAGACAAGAAGAACGGAGGGTCTGAGGGTGTACTGCGCGCAGTCCTGTCCCAGCAACGCCCTGTGTGCAGCCTCAGGAACCACATTTTAAGGATACTGACAAACAAGCATCTGATCAAGATGCTTACCAACAGGAAAAAGCTCCAGGAACCTGCAACTTGGAATATTTAGGCTGCAATAAGAGATTTTCCTTGACTATTTTGATGACTGGATACAGAAAATGCACCCTATTCCCTGGCTAGCAAGCTCCATGCCTAGAACCACCTGACCATCGTTTTTATTTACTCATTCAGTATTGATGTATGCTGTGGAGACATGAGTCTCATTCCTACTAAGGGAAAACTTAAGAAACCATGATTTAGTAACTCAGTTGTGCCGATGGTGGCCCCGCACTGCCTTGAGGGATGTCTATCTGTACGACTGATCGACTGATCTCCGCTCCCTGTCTCAGCGTCTGCGTTTGCTCTCCACGCTTTCTTTATCTTCCTGATGATGTTATCATTTGCCTTCTCCTCCCACTGGACTTCTTCTTCGGTTCCTTTGTAGGCTCCTTTCCTTGGACTAGGATAGACCTCACCTTGAGGATCTCCCCCTTAGGTCACTGCTGACCCCAGAGACTGTGTTTCACCTGCCAGGCTTGTGAACATATCTAATCTCCAAGCTCATATGCTCCCTCAATGGCTTTCCCATTGCCTTCCAACACTGATAACCGCGTGACTCAGAAGGTTGAACAGGTCATGTGCAGATAAAGGAAGGTGAAGATCCTTTTTGCATTCAGTTACAAGGAAGATGTTTCTAATAATCCAAACATTTTTAAAAGTAGGATGCATTCCCTTGTGAGAGAGGAAGTTTACCATCACCAGAAACTTTTGTAGAGCCTGGGAATAATTTTTCTGCAATGCCATGAAAGGATTTCTGCACTGTTAACAAACCAGACTAAAGCGATTCTAGAGACTCCCAAGCTTCAGTGTAACAAAATTCAGCCAGGATCTTGTGAAAAATACAAAATTCCCAGAATTCAATAAGCCCAGGTTGAAATCCAAGCATTTCTGATAAATCTAGCCCTCAAGCCTCTACCCTAACTAATTTCAATAGATGCGAATGTGAATCACATTTTTAAAAAACATTCATTGAGTAATACATTTATTAATTAGCTACAGTTAACCCCCCCTCTGAGATAGATGTCTCTCAAAACATCACATATATGATAAATGCATACAGTGTTGTCTGTCCATTTAAAATGTTAAGAAAATACTCCTTATAGAAAGGCAACCAGCACTTATTGAAAACCTACTTTGCATTATTTACTTTTCTTAACTAACTGTAACATAGTTCTGTTGGAACTATGCATAATTAAGGATTAGGCTCCAGAACAAGGCTTTCAAGGTTCAAATCCAGGTTTCTCTACTCTCTAAATCTCTCTGCATCTCAATTTTCCTTTCTGCAAAATGGGGTTCATATTAATAACAACTTCATAGGTTGTTATGAGGACTAAATCTGTTAGTTCGTGTAAATAAGATGCTTAGGACGGAGGCCAGCACACAGTAAGAATCCCATGTCAGGATTACTACAGGTAGTACTGAATATATTTCCCCCTTTTACACTTAAAGAAATTGAGCTCAAGAAAATGAAGCCAGTTTGCCTTTGATCCATCAGGTAGTCATAAACTCACTCTGTCTTGGAAGATTACAACTGTTCCTCCCATCTCCGAGACTTGATAATCCTACCAGCCAGACATTATTGAGAGTAGGATTGAATGGAACTAACTCTAAAGGTGGCCGCGTGCGCGCGCGTGCATGTGTGTGTGTGTGTGTGTGTGTGTGTGTAGCATAAACAGACACTTGAAATTTCAGCATGAATGACTTTACAAATTAGAAAACCAATGCTCAGAGCATTGATGAGGTTAGCTAGGATCCACGGTGAGATAGTGGTAGAAACACAGTATGAACCTATGTTTCTTCTGCAGCCAAGTCAGGATTCTTGTTATGACTCCACTATCTACCCTGTGGAGATAGCCTAGAGTGAGTACTGACTCCTTGGAAAATTCTCCTCATTCTACTAAACAAAATGTTTTAGAAACAAAGACAGGAATAAAAAAGGGATGCAGGGTTGAACTACTTCCTGTATAAAGACACTGCCACCCACAAAGATGGGAACAGCCTATCTCCTGATAAATATTTATTTTCTGTCACACAGCCATAGCCCAGGAGACTTACCTAACATTGACAGCTTAAGAATAACCAAAGCCAGCATGGTGAGGGGCAGTTTGACTTTTAAAAAAGGAAAACAGTAAATTGACATAGAAAGGGTTCACTTTGGAAAAAAATGACCTTATGTGTGAGGTCTGCCTCTGCTCCTTAATAGCAGTTCCTTGACCCTTATAAAATTCAGACTTTTTCTCATTTATAAAAGTGAGGCAATAATTCCTACGTTGTAGAGAGTGGAGATTAAAATAATATCATTTCAGATAAAGCCCCCAGCCAGGTGTTTGTCATATGAAAAGAAGCCAGTGATGGGGGCTGCGAATCTCCATTATATTCATCTCAAAGAAGCAGAGAACACATAGAACCGTGAGCACAGAGAGGGGGCACTTCAGGATGGCGATGTAGAGGACAGAGGGAAAAGCTCACAGTCTGCATGCATTACACCAAACCTCATGATACAAGTCTTAGGAAAGAATTTACACTGCCTAAAATTACTATGGTTCTCTGCCCAACCAGACACTTCTTAGTAAAAACTTTAGTATGACTGTCTCAATGATTTCACATAATGTCGCCCAGACACGTCTCTCCATCCCTAATGCCAGTTCAGGGTCACTACTCAAGAAAAGTTCTGTTCCATACAGGAACAAAAGGGTGAATAAATAAATTAATGAATAGCATCCACATGCCACAAAAACTGTTTTCCTTAGAGGGAAAGTAAATATAGGTTTAGAGGGACATATAGTTTGCATGTATGCTCAACTTTGCCATCATAGCAAGAAAGTAACCCTAAACAATATGAAGAAATAAACGATGTGCCCATGTGATCTGTGAATTAGAATTTCATATAATCTGGATATGTCATAAAATATTCTTCTTTTATATTTTTCAACCATTTAAAAAAGTGAAAGTCATTCTTAGATCGTACAGAATGGTTAGGTTGTAGTTTGCCAACACTCAGGCTCCAGCCCACACCACAAGAGTGAGTGAATATTTCCAGAGACATTTTCAAATGTTTCTCTGAGTACTAAATCTAAAGCTATTTCACCAAAGCTTCCGAATCTTTTTTTACATAGAACTAAATTCAAAATGCATACAAATGCTAACAATATTATAACTTTCAACCCCTATTATGCCTGCTTAATGATACAAGCATGAAGAGCTGTATTGCCAATATGATTTTTTAAATGCACTCCGTCAATATATCTCTTCGTGTTAAGTATTTCTTCCCCTAAGTGATCTTTTATGAGAAAATCAGTGGTTATAACATGAATATAAGAAGGATCATTAAGTATACATCAGGGTCTTGCTGAGAAAGACTGAACTTTGTAATATATTTTTGTTCATGTTAAACTCATGTACAGAATCTAAATGGATTAACGTTGTGTTTATAGATTTCAGATAAGCATCCACATTGTTATTTATGTTGCATTTCTGTTATCTCTGTCTCGCATAAGATGTAAATTCAGGAAAAAAACAAGCACAGGATATCTGTGAGATTTAAATCTCTACTAATCTAGTCAGTGTATACATTGACTATTGAAACCAAACTGAAAACCAAAACTATGAAAACAAAGCAATCTTTAAGTATTTTAAAAATCAAACAAAAACAGATTTATCACATATGTTCATTTTGATTTTAAAATAGCATAATTTATGGTTTGCTGGGGAGAGGAGGCACAATCTTACAAGGACTAATCGTAGTACCTAAAATGTAGAAAAAGCAAAGAGAGAATTCTACTCGAGATGACTGTCTGAGGCCCAGCACAACATCGCCACTGACTGACCTGAACTTTGGCAAGTTAGAATTCTTTGAGTCACGGTTTCCTCTTTCTAAACTTCTTGTAAAAATTCTTTTGGTCATGTGCTAGTGACTCAGAGAATACTTTAATACCATAGCTTTATAAGGACAGCACTGGTGGATGAAAGAAAAGAAAAAAAAAATGGCTCATGGCTCATTCACCAAGGTTACATTTTGACGCAAGAGTCAGGAACAAAATTCTAGACCTTAGAGCTCTCTCATTAGAGTCAATCTAAAAAAAAAAAAAAAGAGTCAATCTGCATCATTCATGTTGCCTGATGTTTGCTTATTTTAAATATTAATTCAAGTTGACCATAAGTCTTTATGTAACTGCCACTTAAGAATCTCAGTCATCTAATGTTATAATAATGTAAAGTCTGTATCATTAAAAAGAAAGTTTTGTGTTAGTATCTATTCATTTCTTTTTTGTAAGAATCTTTTTGGTTCGTGTCTTATACCCTGAGTAACTACTTTGAAGACAATGATACACAGTGTATAGACTATTGCTCTTCTCTTACTATTTTGTTACAAAATTATGTTT